>CAJFCO010017292.1:15873-62661 GCA_904066015.1 Synergus gifuensis | reverse complement strand
GTTAAGATTAAATTTTCTATTGGATTTGGTGTATTTCGGTTGCCAAAATACGTCTCCGCAAGGAAAATTGTGTGCCTCAAAAATCATGTGAATTATGTACAAATTACAGTTAAAAAAAGTAAAAAAATGATTTTTCTTCAAAAGTTAAATTCCCACAAAAAAAGTTGTTATACATAAAAGTTCCATTTTTTTTGAAAGGAATAACTTTTGTATAGACATTTTTTTCAAAATTTCAGAATATTTTGAAATATTACAAAAAATAGGCAAATAATGGAAAAATATTACTTTTTTCTGTAGAATTACTTGTCTGAAAATATTTTTTTGACGAAAAAGTTTTTTTATTTGAAAAGAGAAAAGTTTATCGCAAACTAACATTAGTTTGATCAAAATTAATAATAAAAAATCAATTTTTTATGAAATTTTCGGTAAGTAAAAGCGTCATTATTATAACAAGTTAAGCCTTTAGTATCAAATTGAATTAAAGGAAAGATGAAGAAAATATTTTTACTTTTTTTTAAAAATATTGGATTAAAAATATTAGTTTAATAATAAAAAACTATAATTGATACAATTTTTAACCAATTTTTAATCAGAGATAGAGTAATATTATTATATGGCGTATTCTTTTACAAATCGTATAGAGAATTGACCGACCCATTTTTGATTGAGCTAAAATTTTTTTTACGGGTTCATTATCGAAAAAGAGAAGATACATATTCCAGGATTTTTTTTATTTCGCAATTTTTTGGGAAATAGGGGTGGTTGAAAAATTGACAATTTGAGTAAAGACCATTTTCTTAAAAAGGCATAACTCCTGTTATATTTAAGCTAGAGACCTTATTTTTTTTCATTTGAAAGGTAAAATAAGGAGCTTTAATAAAAAATTATTACAAAAATATTATTATCAAATTAAAATTGTTATAAACAATTAAAATTTTTAAATCGATTTTTAACTATTATAGTTTAGCCCACTCGAATTACGCTCTTAGTATTTTTATTGTATTCTACGTCAAATTTCCGATCGAAAACGATTTTTTTCAAAATGGTCAAAGTACTATTACTATTGGAAAAAATTTAATGTATCTAGCGCTGTCGAACGCGGTACCTCACACCGGCACGCGGTTCACTTTGTACGGCCGATTTTCTTCTCTTATATCGTTTTTCTCTTAAAATATAAATGATTATTATATATTTTTAAATAAATAATCTTATTTCTTAGACAAGATAACTTTATTAAAAATTCAAGAAATAAATAAATAATAAGAAGTAAAAGAAAAACATCAGTATTGAAAATTTAATTATTACTTTATTAAGATTTCGGTAGGTTGGCTTAGTTATACAGTATTTACATTCTTCAAATTTTAATATTTCTTATTTACAAATTTTTACAATATTTTTCTTTTCATACATGGAAAATTGCTTTGCTTCCAATTCTTGAAGAGAAACTGGAATCATACAATCATATTTTAAAGTCCCCTTTATTGTTATAGCTTTTTGAAAGCGTGCTGACAACCGCTTTTCTTCTTCTTCATACTCAGCATTTGTCGAATAACGACATGTTATGTTTGGTAGAGCTTCTGTCGCCCAGGTAAATAATTCTCTAGGTGTACGAATAGGATTATTTACTCTTTGCAGAGTAAATAGCTTAGCTCTAGCAGCAAGTCTTTTTAGAGTGCCACCAATTCCATCACATGGTCCTTTTCCATGCGAAGTAGGAAAAAAGTGCCACTCAGCTGCTATTTTAAAATCTTGTTCGTGATGAGTAAGATTAATAAAATTTCTTTTGTTCTTATATTGCCCCCTGGGACCGTCGGAAAAATATATTATTTTGTTAATCCCTTGTAACTATGATTTTATGTAGTCTACTAACTGTCTTTGGAAGAGATGAACAGCAATAGTGTCGTGGCGTAAACATTCGGACATAGACACAAAACTTTTGAGTTTCAATTCATTGTCATTATCTTTGTAATATGTTGAAAATGGATGTATTGTCACTTGATCATTATTCCAGTGAATACCTTGAACGGAATTTTGAATTATGAAAGCATAATTTTCAGAAAAATCACAAATGACAATACATCCATTTTTCATTATTTTACTTTTCTTTTCATTTAAAAATTCTCTTTGTTTATTTACTAAAAATGAATGTAGTAATAATTTATTTAAACCGTTACTTAAAGTTTGCAAGAATTCATCGACAGTAGATATTAGGGTTTGTAATGTAGTTCTTTCGGTTGTAATCCACTGTTTGTACTTAATATTTTCAATTAATTTTTCTTCAAAATTCTGTTCTAATTGATCAATAACATTCTTTACGCCCGGACGTTGATCAGACAATCCTAAAAAACAGTTAGTAGACTTTACATCACATACCATACGATCTAAACATTCGCGATAATTTGTTATAGGTTGCGTCGAATCATCAGTAATTGATTTTAAATTAGCTCCGTCAATTAATAATTTAACATTTTCATGTATTGCGCAGACACAAACTGAGAAAATCGGCCGTGTAAAGTGAAATTTAATGTATCTAGCGCTCGACAGCGCTAGATACATTAAATTTTTTCCAATAGTAATAGTACTTTGACCATTTTTAAAAAAATCGTTTTCGATCGGAAATTTGACGTAGAATACAATAAAAATACTAAGAGCGTAATTCGAGTGGGCTAAACTATAATAGTTAAAAATCGATTAAAATATTTTAATTGTTTATAACAATTTTAATTTGTTAATAATATTTTTGTAATAATTTTTTTATTAAAGCTCCTTCTGTTACCTTTGAAATGAAAAAAAATAAGGTCTCTAGCTTAAATATAACAGGAGTTATGCCTTTTTAAGAAAATGGTCTTTACTCAAATTGTCAATTTTTCAACCTCTCCTATTTCCCAAAAAATTGCGAAAGAAAAAAAATCCTCGAATAAATATCTTCTCTTTTTCGATAATGAACCCGTAAAAAAAGTTTTAGCTCAATCGAAAATCTGTCGGTCAATTTTCGTCCAAATCTATACGATTTGTAAAAGAATGTCCCATATAGTATATTATATTGTATCTATATGTTAATTTTGATATCTAGAATCTATGATTTGATACAATTAAATACAATTTTCAGAATATTGTGTGATATAATAATTTATAACTTAATTAATTACTTACTACCTGTCTTAATTTAAAACCTATGAGTAACACGATGCAAACGCGGCAATTATTTTGGCATCAGAAAGAGCCAACGACCACGCTTCTTGTCATGTATAAAATGTTTAAAAAAAACTACATGTATTCATTTCTCTTTAAAACCATCTACGTATTTCACTGTAATTGAACAAAAAACTAGGATTAGACAGATTAGGCGAAAGAAACATACTAAAAATTAGCTTTCATGCACTTTTCTGTGATATTTCGCTATATTTTGAAAAATAATAAATAACATAATATATTTTCTGTTAACTGTTGAATTTTCGTTACCTTATATTACAAATGGTCAGGATATACACTTCAGTATTGAAAAAATAACTGACTTTGATTTAAAATATAAGATAGAGTATTATAACTAAAAATTTAGGAATGAAATTACGAATTTTTTAAAGAAAGTCCGCATTATTTATTTTCAGATACTCTTTATATATTTGTAATCAAGAATAGAGTAATTTACACACTACTGAAAAGTATCCTGAACATTTAAGATGGAAAAACGATCCTATTTCACCTTCAATTTTGAAAACTATTATTAATTCAATTAAATTGATGGACTTATTTGTTTCAATATTTTATCCAAACTACGCGCATGCGCAAAGTTATTTACAACCATAAAAAATGAGTTTCTATATGTATGTAGAATGTAGGAAAAAAGTTTGAAAAGTGTGCATTAAGATTTATTTTTTAACTTTTTTTTGAGAGAAAATGACACTTTTCGTGGATATGCCCATATGTGTATAACTTTGAAAGTATTCATCAGATTAACATGAAATTCTCTGAGAATATACTAAAATATATGTACATTCCGAAATTGCAATAAAAAAGTCGATTTATTGAAAATTGCAAGTGCGTATAACCCCTTAAGGACGTCGAATAAAGAGAACTTATAAACTTTTTGGGTACACCCCATTATCAACACGGCCCTTCCCCCATATTTATTTTCGAAAGTATGTTGTAGGATAAATAAAGAAAACTCACCATGTGTTTGGGGTCTGATGGAATCGTAGAATCCATCTAATGAAAAATACATCGCGTTTTTTATGAGGAAATCTATATATTGATATCCGAGTGTGGGTGAGATTCGAAATATGCGTTTACCAGGTCTAGAAGTATGAAGCCGGAATTTCCCTATAGATGGTGTTTGCCATCAGTTGAGGGACCGTATGACCGCTTCTGCTGCGCCATCTTCTCCTTCTAGGAGCAGAGAAAGATTTTTAGTAGACAACAACCCTAGTTCGACATACCATTGAATGTACGACAAGTTTCAACATGTCGAGTTTTGTGCCTACAAATTACGATTTGCGGATATCATTCGTTTTTTGTTACCACTTAAAGAAAACTGCTGCAGATTCGCATCGGATGCTTGTTGACGCATACGGTGACCATGCTGTGGACAAAACACAGTGTTTTGAGTGGTTTAAAAAATTCAAAAGTGGTAATTTTTATGTGACCAACGAAGATAGTGGAAAACCACTGAAAAAGTTCAAAGACGATGAATTGCAAGCCGTACTCGATAAAGATGATTCTCAAACTCAACAAGCACTCGCGGATCAGCTGAATGTATCGCAGAAAGCCGTCTCCCTTCGTTTGAAAGCAATGGGAAAAATTAGGAAAGTCGGAAAATGAGTTCCGCATGAACTCAACGAAAGGCAGCAAGAAAATCGGAAAATCTCCTGCAAAATTCTGCTCGATAGATTCAAACGGAAGTCATTTCTCCATCGAATCGTGACAGGTGATGAAAAGTGGATCTATTTTAAGAATCCTAAGCGTCGTAAATCGTGGGTGAATCCAGGCGAACCATCGACATCCAGTGCGAGACCCAATCGCTTTGGAAAGAAGACAATGCTGTGCGTTTGGTGGGATCAGAAAGGTGTTATATACTATGAGCTGCTAAAACCTGGTGAAACTGTCAACACGAATCGCTACCAACAGCAATTGATCGATTTAAATCGATCATTGCAAGAAAAACGAGCGGAATATCGAAGAAGACAACACAAAGTGATTTTTCTTCACGATAATGCCCCATCACATACAGCAAAACGGGTCAAGGAAACGATCCAGACGTTCAGTTGGGAGCTACTGGCTCATGCCGCTTATTCTCCAGACTTGGCTCCGTCGGATTACCATCTGGTCGCATCGCTGAGCCACTCTCTCGCTGAACAACGATTCACTTCGTACAAAAACGTCCGAAAATGGCTGGATAACTGGTTCGCTTCAAAAGACGAAAACTTTTATTGGCGGGGCATTCATCACCTACCGAAGAGGTGGGAAAAATGTGTAGAAAGCGAGGGAAATTACTTTGAATAAAGTACTTTTGACTATTTTCATTTACCATATGTGTAATTTTTGCAAAAAAATTCCGGTTTCATACTTCTAGACCTGGTAAAATTGGAGGAAGGGAGATTATGTTTAAAATAAATAAGTAGAAGAAATGGATTGGGTTGAAAGTAAAAGGTTTATTCATAAAACAGGGATAAGAAAGTGTACAAGGTGGGTTCAGTAAAAATGGCAAATATTAAGTAGTAAAAGGAAGTTCTGGGTTAAGCAGTTTTAGTGCATGGGGTTGGATGGGTAGTCGCGTCTGGGTGGCGACATATTGGGGCGGACAGCTATCGCAGGGATAGTGCGTGATAGGTAGTGGTAGCGATGTTGGGAGACGCTCCGCTGGTTGGAGAAGCCAGGGAGGTCTTGGCTGGGGACCAGTCGGGGACAGACTGCTCGTTGTTCATGCTTTGGCGCGGATCTTTTGTTAGATCCGGCTGGGAGTTCCGCTTCCAAAGATCATAACCCGATGCGAAACGTACCTAAAAAACACTTCCAACTTTTTTGAGAAATAGACGACTGAGGATGACAGACAAAGATGAAGGAGGGGCACGGGCCAAGTCTGTTTAGTAGCGCGCTTTATAAATGACTTGTGAAATTAGTAAATAACTTTGTAAATAATAATTTATCTTTGCTTTTCTGTATAAATAACACAGGGCCACAAAAGGAAATCGAGGTGGACCTTTTCTGAGCTTACTCGTCTTTATGTATTTTTGATCGCAGATCACGGTGCTGGTGACCGTGTGACCCCATCACGTCAGGGTCAAGGTCAAATGAAGGTTAAACCACTTAATTTGCAAAAAATAATTTTTTAGACTCCGGATTCCAGAAGAAAGGAAAATTTCACGTCCAGATACACTTTTACCTTCCACTCGAAATGAACCTGGAAGTCATTTGGAGGTCATTTGAAGGTCAAATTCTCTTTTTAATTATTGGGCTGGTATTTAAGCTAGGAACGGGTCTGCAAACTACATGTCTTAATGTTTTATGGGTCACTGATCACAATACTTGTGTCCGTGTAACGCCATTATGTCGGCGTTACACGCCTTTTCTTCCCACACTGTGCTACCAAAAATCGATCAACTTGCTCTTCTTTCCCTTCAAAACCCCAATACAAAATCCTAGTGATAAAATTAGTATCTTTCCACAGATTTTGACAGTTTTTGACAGTTTGTTGTCAATTTTTACTTTCAAATTTCATCGCCCTTAAATTACCGATCACAATTGGGTATTTTTCTAGTACAACAATGACCACTACCGCCTCGTGATGCACTGCTAAATCAACTTCCTGTACCCCTCCTACGTCTTCATCTGTCATCGACAGTCGTCTACATCTCGAAAAAGTTGGAACTGTTTTTAGGAACGTTTCGCATCGGGCATAAAAGTTAGATTCATAATTATAAATTTCATTATGTTGAAATTAACTATAAAGAGCGTTTTTTTTTACTTAGTGCCTGTGTTGTGTCTATAAAAAATCATTGAAGTCGTGTGTTTTACGCTCGCCATCTCTTTTTCTCGACATTTGTCGATGCTCGGTGTGCATCAGTGTTGGTGTCAATGTTTCAGAAAATGTATATTTTCTATCAATATATGTATATATTTTCTCATACAAAACGCGATGCATTTTTCTTTAGATAGATTCTACTGGGCTGCTAGTGGAGCAATGAGGACCACGCCCATAGCGGCAGTGGGCCTCATGCTCTGTGAGGAGCCCCTGCATTTAGCGATAACTGCGGGGGCGGCTCGGACAGTTGGACGTCTTTCTGCGGCGGGTAGATGGTCGCAGGGGCCTAAACACACTAGGCTCCGATGCGAGTTAGTTAATAGGCCAACTCTTAGGATGCGGCAGGACAAAATAGCAAAAAGGTACAGCTTTGACCAACTCTTCCGGACATGCATCCCTGAAAGGGAGGCGTGGAGAAAGGAGGAGGAGGGCCTTCCTACAAGGGGACATCGTGTTTACGGATGGCTCCAAGGCGGAGGGCTGGACGGGAACCTGACTGTATGACAGCGCGCGCAAGAGGGGAATGGCGATCCCGCTGGGACAATACCCAACGGTATTCCAAGCGGAGGTATATGCCGTTCTCCGATGTGCGGAGATGCTGTTAGAAGGAAATAAAAGGGGCAGATGCATTAGCATCTGCTCTGATAGCCAGGCGGCAATAAAAGCGGTTGGGAAATCGGAAATCACATCAATTCTGGTGTGGGAGTGTAAAAAGGCTCTCAAACAACTTTCACAAAACAATAGGGTGGCCCTAATGTGGGTCCCTGGTCACTCAGGGATCAAGGGCAACGAGGAAGCAGATAAACTGGCGAAAAAAGGGGCAGCAAGCAGGCCAATTGGCCTAGAACCCTTTCTGGGCCTGGCAGCCTGCTGTGCCAGGCTGGAAATCAAAAACTGGGTGGTTCAGCAGCACCACAAGTACTGGGCGCAGGTGAAGGGATGTAGGCAGGCGAAGACCCTCCTGGGGGTCTTGCCGCAGGAGGGACTTGGCCCAAAATATCCTAACTTGGCCCAGGAAAGAGGTGAGCCTAATGGTACAATTGCTCACGGGGCACAACCATTTGAATTACCACAAATACAGGATGGGGCTGACAGACAGCACTGTCTGTAGGAAATGTGGAAGGGACGCTGAAACGTCCCTTCATGTCCTAGGTCGATGCCCGGCCCTTGCTGGGCTCAGACACCAAATCCTCGTGGCGGCTTTGCTGGAACCAGAGGAGATTAGGGCGCTACAGGCTGGCGACATTCTAGTCTTCGTCAGGAGGACTGGAATGGGGGGTTAGTGAGCGTCAAGGGGAAAGGGATTAGGCACAATGGGCTGTTAGCCTGAGTGCCTGTAGGGCCCCACGGGGGTGGGGCGCCTTGCCCGAACTGTCCATCCATCTATCCATCCATCCAAGATTCCATCAAACCGCAAACACTTGGTGAGTTTTATTTATTTATCCTACAATATACTTTCGAAAATAAATATGGGGACAGGGCCATAATGATAATGGGGGAGGGCACCGAAAATGTTTCTGAGTTCTCTTTATATCACGACCTTAATAACTATACTATTATCTAAAATTGCTCATCAGTGACAAGAATTTATAATAGTTAAAAATAAATATAAGCTTTTTGGTTTTTGAATTTATCGGAAAATGTTATTATACTTTTTTGTAGAACTATTTCAGGTGCTACCAGAACTCTGATTAGAACTCCTGGAACTCTCAAAATTTTTGAATTTTAAAATTTTCTGGGCATGTTTAGTGTTGCAGCTTTTTGTTTTCTGAGTTTATCGAAAAATGTTATTAGACTTTTTTGGAGAACTATTTTGGGGGTGCCAGAACTCCATTGAGAACTCCTGGAACTCTTTCCAAAAATTTCCAAGAAATTTTGTAACTTTAAGTTTTCAAGTATTTCGAAATTATTTTATTAGAGATTTCTAGAACTATTTTTGAACAACAGGAATATTTGAGAAAAATATGATTTTCTAAAAAGTGCAGGACTGACTATATGAAAAAATTTTTTTTTTGGGTAACATTTTTGGGAACTATTTTCAAAAATTATCAGGAACTATAGAGCTATGCTAAATCTGCACAGAATTCTAAGAAAAAGTTCATATTTCGAAAAGTGCAGGGGAAAGTGAACTTAGCCCCCAATTTAAAAAAATCCTTTTTTAGACGTTTTAGACTTCGGAAGAATTTCAAAAAGTTATCAGTAACTATAGAACTATTCGAGCGGATGTCAGAACTTTGTAAAAAAATTCGAAATTTTGAAAGCGGAGGGGGCCAAGTTCACACGCATGTAGATAGACAAATACTTCTCTTCGTGGAGTAGCAATAGGATCTACAGTCACATTAGTACATAAGCTAAAGCTCGATGCTTGGCGACCTATTGATAAGCTTTATGAAACCCTTGTAAATAGTACACTTTTGTACAGCGTTCAAATTTGGGGTCTTAGATATGGTGAAGATTTAGAAAAGGTGCACTCTGCACTCCTAATTATGCGTTAAGAATTGAAATAGGCAGTCGGCACATTGTACACAAAATATTTAAACTCACCCTAAACCGGTTAGAAAAGATATATAACAGTTATGTAATATGACTGATGAATGTTATCCTAAAATATGTTTTAAAATACAGAAAGGAGACACAGAAAAAATATAATTGAGCCCTACAAGTAAAAAACCTCTTTCGAAGAATTCGGGCCGAGGATGTCTGGAACAATCTCTCGGTAGATATTCTAGAAAAGAAAAAATGTCTATGATTGCTGAATACGAAAATATGCTTTATCAGAAAGATATCAGGAGAATTCAGACGTCCTCATCACGCCGAATCTATCCACACCTTAGGTTATGTAAGGGAATCCAACAATATTTAAGACTAAGAATTTTTTAGACCTTATAAGAATAGTAGCTCAGGTTCGTTTATTAAATGTATATCAAACTAGGATCTTAGTCAAAAATAAGACGATAAAATTGTAAGAAAATCAACTCTGTAGCTGCAAAGAGTGTAAACCAATTAGCGACGAATACCATATCTTTGTTGAATGTAAAGCGTTCAAAGTTGAAAGACGAATGTTTATTACTGAAAGACATGAAGTGACTACTGTTAAAGAAGAACGTTTAAACTTATTTAATAGTACAGATGTATTGTCTATAAAAAGATAGTCTATTTCGTAATTAAAGTGTTAAAACGCATTGAAGAATGGAAATAGCTAATATATCATAGGTTAAGCTGAAACGCTAGAAATCGATTATATGTATTTTGCAAATCTAAAACAAATAAATAATTATATAATAAATAATTCTCTTAGTTTACATATAATTATATACTATATACTATAATGGTTTATTTAACATTATAATTGAATCTAATTGATCTAATAAATTTAATAAATTTTTAAAAGCCGTTTGAGCGCCAGCTCATTTTACTCAAAATGAGCAAAAGAAATATATTGATCTTTAATCTAACTCAAGTGCATAACCATGCCATCACAGCACCGCGGAGAGGGCGGAGTAAGAGAATTTCACTGAAAATCACTGATTCAAACAAAAGAAGGCAATAGAATTTATTTCACAGACAAATTCTTTATATCACAACGAGGTTATCAATCTTAGATTACAAAGGTTAGGTGAAGGTTAAATTGACAAGCACTTCAAATAGGATTCGAACAATTCAAGCACTATGAATAACGAATTGTGTTGCGAATAGCAAACCATTTGGCGATCAGAAATCATAAATTTTACACGATAGTTCAACACAATTTCATTATCGAGTGATTTACCAAAATTCAGTTAAATCAAATTTATGGAAGAGAGAGAATGAGAAGCGTTACCTGCGATCACCCTACTGGCGAATATGCGACGCCTGCCGCGAAACTGGCCTCTGCCAGTACCAGACATTTCTCAAGTTTTCGTTTGTCTAAAATTTACAAAACCAGGCTAATTAGCCGAATCCAAATATCAAATCCAAATATCAAATCCAAATATCAAATCCAAATGTCAAATCCAAATATCAACTGGGTGGATTCCTTACTCTCACCCAGGGGAAATCTCAAAAATTAATCAACTTTTCAGAACTTGCAAGAAAAGCACAGATATAAAATTTGCGCGGTAACGCCAACGACTTCGAGCACAGAGTGAACGAGCTAACCTTTCTCTTCCTGCCTCGTGGCGAACGCGGAAACAGGCAGCGCCGCGAGACTATTTTGAAATTGAATAATTTGACTTAAGTGGTATTTTGATAATTCGTCGACGACCGGTTGTTCGCCGACGGTCGATCCCTGCGGTGATGCGTTAGGCCCAGAGATGGCGCCGGAGGTTTTAGGTTTCAGCCAGCCGGCTGATCCAGGTGACAGCTGAGCAGAGATGTCCACTTCCTGGTCGTTTATGTGCACGGGAATCTCATCCATGCACTTTGACCAGGATCCTCTTCGGGCCTTCCGATGCGGAACGACAACGGTGTGATTGTGAGTGTGTGTGTGTGTGACTCTGAGCCCCTATGGCTCAGAGTTAAATATGAAACAAATAAAATACAGGAATGAGTGTTTTGCCTTTAAATTTAGTTTTTCCAGTGAGGATTGTTGTTTGTTGGTCAGCTGATTGTCAGAGAGCTCATGTGCTCCAATCAGCTGACAGGTTGTGTGCAAACAACCTATGATTCTGTGCTATGAGTTTATCGCGAGTTAGATTAAATTTTAATGAGAAATAGACAAATGTGCGTGGTAAAAATGTACCACGTCACAATACATACAAGATACCCAAAAATTTACATATTGTATATGTTTTGTTAAGATATTAATACAGGATGTATATAGTTGTAGGTAGTGTAAATAATAAGGGATGCTAATCTCACTGACGACCAGCAACCTCTACGTGGTAGAGAAGTATTTTTCTACCTACTTATAATTAATTGACACATACATGTGAGGGGACAACAAGTAATTTTTATTTCTTTAAACTCTGCAATAATGCACACATCTTTCCGCAATAATATATTTTTAAGCCTTGAATGTGAACATGATATAGGTAAAAAAAATGGTTGGTGTTCTAGAAGTACTTTTTAAAGCAGGGGCACCCATACTTTAAATAAATTTTGTAGAGTTCAAGAAGACATTTTTAATACTGTAGAGAGAGGATCTTGTTAGGTAAGCTGAAGAGTACAGGTATGAAGAGTAGGATTCCGTGATTGCTAGGAAAAATATTGGGCAAGATAATTGAAATTATTGCAGGGGAGTGTATTACTAATAGCTTCCTCACCAATGAGGTTATAAGACAGAGCTGCTTACTTAGTTCGAAGCTTTTAAATTTAGAACATTTCAGAAGCAGCAGGATGATTCCCTAAAATTATTTATGATTAAACTCGATTTTCATCAGATACATTGGTCAAAATATTTATCTAAAACGTAGATGAGGCATAGAAAAACAAATTACGATTATCTCATTTATTAACATGTAAGTTGTAGGATGTGATAAATATTTTTCAATTCAAAAAATGTACAACTGTCAAAGCAATTGTTAATTAAATTGTACCTACTGTCTCGATTTATCTGATTTTTTCAAGACGAAAGCAAGTGGGCGTTCAAAGTATGCGTATTTCATTTTTAGGCACTGAAATGATACAGCCTGTTCAACAAGAACGTGTGGTCTGTATTTTTAAAACTAATAGAGATATTTGAACGATTTTTTTAAAATTAAAGTACTTACAAAGTACTAATACGCAATCACTTAGTAAATGGTCCAGTCTCCATAGTTGTCTAGAATGGCTTGGCACATTCTTGGCATACTTTCAACTAATTTTTCAGCATAGTTCGTTAGTAAATCTAGCCATAACTTATTAATTCTTTGTAACAGCTGTTTTAGGGTGAAGACACGTTTTCCGGCAAGTTTCCTCTTCAAGATACTCCAGACATTTTCGATCGGATTTGCATCTGGGGACTGTGATGGTCAGTCCAAGGTCGTGATGTCATTTTCCTCTTTCCAAGCGCTGCAGAGACGGCTTCGAAGTTTTGGGTAGTTATCCTCTTGCAAGATCCAATCGGCATTATTGGCTCTAAATATCATTTAGGCAGACCATAGAAGACCACGTTGGTATATCTGCAACTTTTCTGAGCGTTGAGGTTCTCGGTGTAGAACTCCAAACATCCAAAATCGCGCTCAGAGAAGCATCCCCAAACATGGACCTTCACTGGGTGTTTAATGGTCCGCTGGAGAAATCTACTGCCTGCCGTAGACCAGGCATACTTAATGGGAACTCATGCCCAGAACGACGTTTCGTCAGAAAAAATAACGTTCGACCAGTCCCGGTCGAGATTTTCAGCAGCCCATGCCTTCCGTTTTTCGATATGGGTTTCTGAGAGTAGGGGTTTTTGACTCGTGCTACGGTACTGCATCTTTGATTCGGCCAATCGCTGTCGTATGGTGTTGATACTAATGTGTACTCCCTTTTTCGCTAGTATAGCCTTGGCATATTGCGAACCGAGAGTGGGGGTACGCTTGAATAGCTGCACAATCGCTTTGTCCTCTTTGCTGGTTGTTGCACGCATTTTTCCTCTTTCAGGAAGATCGTCGACAGTTTCACTGACTTTATACCGCTCAGCCCACTTGATAATGAACGACTGTTACTTTTTTAAGTATTTAGCAACCGCTACGACGGACATTTTTTGTCCTTTTGAATGGGAACACAAGAAGACGGCTTCAAAACGTTTAGCGTAAACAGAACTCATTTTCGTTCGCGTGCATTCTCTCGGACGATTCGAGCGATACTGAAGCGGTATCATAAACGCGTATTAGTCTTTTGAACGTACTTTAATTTTTAAAAAAGACGTTAAAAAATCTCCAATAGTTTTAATAATACAGACCACACGCTCTTGTTGAACAGACTGTAAGTGAAATCTGTGCGCTAAATAAATTGATTAATAATGTTAACGAACTGCTCATAAGTTTAAATTCAAAGTTAATTGCGAAGTTGGCTGAACTGCATGTTATTTTAGAAATGGATAATCTATTTTTAATTATACTTTATTGTGTTATTTTAGTTACGAGAACCCATAACGTCATTCCTTACCTCGTTCCTCTTCGATTTTCTCAACTTAAATTGAATAAGTCCACTGGCTCAATTAAATACAGTTGATCTCTTTCTGCCGGTTTTCAAATCAAACTTAAATAAGAAAAGTGGCCTTCATCCCCACTTTGTTTACACAATTTTTGTTAATTTTCGATGGAATTAACTGGCTACGTAAAAAAATAACTCATTTGTTGAAAATACCTAAAAGACACTAGGTTTAAATACATACATACACATATATACATACAATTATATATACATATATAAACATTCATCTGGTGAATTTCTTAGAATAATGTATAATATACACTCTAACTTCAAAGATACGATGAGCTCGGAGATCAGGAATTCGAAAGATACGAGTTTGAAAGGAACCTACAACGTTTAGATTTTTAGTTTAATTTTTTCTAATTGAAACAAAAGAAAGTGCAATAAATTTTACATGCTAACTGCAACCTAAATTTAGGATAGTATTTAAAGTCAATCTGATATTATATTTTTAGGCTCCACATCATGATACATGCGAAAAGTTTCTTTCCGGCATGCCACAGTTGCGGCAAGTCACATTTGCGACAGTTCTCAATCACATCTACAGTATCTCTCATAAGTAAATTGCCACTTTTGTAACATTTCTGACACAAAAAAGCTTCAATGTCTTCCATAAAGTGGTATGTGAAAAGTCGAAAAAATTAAAAATGTCCTATAAATTTTGAATGAAGTTTAAATGATGTGTTAGACAAGCGTATTATGCACGCGCACACAGAAGAAATGTCCGTCAAATTTAAATAAAATTTTAGATAAAAAATTAATAATTGAGCAATATGTCTTCTTTTAAAAATAGTGGCTCTAAAAATGCAATTTCAAAGAAAAAAGCGGCGGATTAAAAAAGATTTAGAAGATAAGGACGGCTCAAGCCGCTGCTTGGGCAATGAACACTTGCGATACATTAGACTGGTTAATACGACAGAGATAACAAAAATTTCGCGATTGAATATCTACATAAATTGTTTCTTAAATTTGTAAATTTAAAGTTTTCGAAAAAAGGCTAAATTTTTTTTGCAGCAAGTAGAATTTTTGCTTATTCGTTGTTATTGATCACAATTCGTTAGGATTCTTGTTTTAGCTTGGGAAGGCGTCGTTGAGCATGAGGCAATCTCCGGTCGTCACAGATTGGCAACATCCGTAGTCGAAAGCAGTTATCGTAGGAATCACAAAAACTGCAAAATGTAAGTCATCACAGGAGAAGTTAAAAATTCGTAGACCAAAAACAGGAGGTCCTTGCAACGAGGAAGTTAGCCCAAAGCAGGGCGGTTGGTAGCTGCGTGGGAAAGATGACAGTAACGCGACCACGCCAAACATGTCAGTGGAAAATGATAAAATTCAGAGTGTTTGCAGGTTTGCAAATCAGCTCGGAGTCACTGGATGGGGGAGGTCAATATGCGCACTAGAACATTAATTCTATACAAATAACAAGAGATCTTTCGCTTTTTAGTCTACTGTTCACAATAAGCTGATTTATTTTTCGAGCTGTCGCCAGACGACGTTTAGCTTCATCAGGAATACAATTTTAAAATCATTTTTGTGTATATGCTTGTAACGTAGACAGTTTTTTCTACTAAAAACAGTTAAAGACGGATCAATTAACATCAGTAAATACAAAATGTATAAGAAACGCAATACCTAACCTAAGAAGTCACCACATAAAGTATTCATTTATCGCAGTCTTTTAAGATGTTATAACATAGTTCAATGTAGCAGTAAATATTATAGTAGTTATTATAGCAGTAAATGAATAGATACAATGTAAAAAACCAAAATATATTGTTGGATAAAATATTAATTAACTAGATTTAAAATGAAAAAGAGAAGGTCGGTGTGCGTCCGATTATTTTACAACTACATGGAGCAGAAACTATCAACAATCTACGGACTTGGAGTAAAAAATTTAAAGTGATAGCTGAATTATGTAATCAGAATCTCTTTCTATTGAAATGCAGATCAGTGGGTTATTTCCCAGCTCACATGATTAACTTAGGACCTTATGTCCATTTTTCCAACGGTCGATGTTCTAGACATTTTAATAGAATCCTTATTAACTTTAAAATCAGCATTTTAAACTTAGAAGTAACTGATCTGAATTCTAATATTACAAAAGTTAAAGAATTGACTGGTCTCTCTACTAGCCGGTGCAGTCATAGCAGAGTGACCTGGATCGATCTGGACTCCGGTTGAGTCCACCAGGTGTACGACTATTAGGCGCAAATATAGCCGTACACATCTGGCTAGGTTTACGACGACTAATAACCGGCCTATTCTGGGTTACTCCTGGGAAGCTTCTCCCCAGGTTGTCCACTGGATACGTAACTAGAGGGCGCCACCATAGCCACCTATCCAGTTAAGTGTTACGCCGGCCAATAAACGACCTAACCTGGGCCAACCTGGGGACCTACTTCTATCATCCTTGAGAAACACCTTATACGTGACTAGAGAGTGCAACCATAGCCAAAAATCAGGCAAGGAGGGTATGTCGGTCCAAACCTAGCCAACATCGGGTTCTCTCCTGGGTTTCCTTGGAACCATCTGGCGAATCCTACTCGATACATGACTAGAGGGCCCAATCATAACCGTGTATTTAGGTAAAAGGTGTGTTGAATAACACTGAAACCTCTCTGGGGCAAACCCTTACTTAACGGGATACCACAGACGTCCCTCTACCCCCTCTCTCTCACCATACCGCACTTCTTACCGCTTCCAGGAGAGACGGGCTCAGCAGTGGGATGCCGAGCCGTGAAAATTTTCGAATCCGAACGGATCTCTCTTTCTATCCTAAGATGTTAAAAAGAGAGGTCCGTTCGGATTCGAAAATTTTTAGAACTTTCAATCCGAAAAGTCATCACGTAAATAAAGTAAAATGTGTGGTGAAAATATTACGAACAATGTTGTGAGAGGGACGGTAGTTTGTTTAAATGTTTCTGAAAAAACAGTGAAACGTGTGACTCAAGCGGCAAACCAAAAAATAATTAATACTCCTACCGGATCAAGAAAATCAAAAATCATCCATCGAAGTAGACGATTTTATGCAAGGAGTTATAAGAGGAACAATTTTCGACTTTTATATGGAAAAAAGATTTCCAATACTGAAGCTTATTATGGCGAAGCTGAAGAAAAAATGTACCTGATTTACCGAAAATGGGAAGAACTACCTTTTGGAAAGTGTAGTTTTGCAAGGATTGGTAATTATCGAGGAGGCTTCGTTACCCCCTCTGGAGCGGGCAAACGAGTAATCATTTTGCATATTGGCAGCAAACATGGATTTGTGGAAGGGTGCATGAAGTGTTTCGTGGGAAAGAAAGGAACTGCAGATCACCACAATCAGATGAATGCAGAACATTACGAAGAATGGTCCAGCTTGTTTTGACAAAATTGCCAAATATGTCCGTCATTATTATCGACCAAGCTCCCTACCACACGATGCTGGATCCAGAATTTCGGAATCCAACTATGAAATGGAAAAAACAAGAAATATTAGATTGGTTAATTCGCCGGAAAGCGTCAATGCTAGAAGGTGACGCAAGTTTTGACGAGTTGAAAGTAACAAGTTTGCTGCTACTTTCGAGTCAATACCATTATAAAAAACAATATCTGTTAGACAGAATAGCAAAAGAAGTAAGAGGTGATGAGACAAAATTGGTGTGGATTCCCGTTGCACATTGTGAGCTGAATCCCATCGAATTATTATGGGCTTATGTCAAAAATTATATTGCAAAGAAAAACAATACATTTAAAATAAAAGATGTGCGTGACTTGTGTGAAGAAGCCATGAACAATCTACCGCCAACTTTGTGGCGGTCATGTTTGAAACACACGGATAAAATCGTGGAAGCATATAGAGGACCTCAAAGCGCAATCTACATGCCGCAGGATCGTCGTGTTATAAATATTGGAGGAGCGAGCGATGACGAAAGTGATTGGACTTCCGATTCTTCTTCTGAAAAATAAGTGTTTTCAAGACTATCGAAATAAAAAATCCTTTCTTAAAAAATAGATGACCTGTCCGCAGTTTATTCGTGATCTGATTGGTTGAGAGATGGTCACGTGGGATCCTCACAAGTGCGTAACGTGATGTAATTATATAGGCGCGCGAAGCGCGCTGTGATGTTCTAGTGTAAGTAAATAGTTCAATTACTCCCTATCATATTAAATCTAATTTTTTATTTTATTTTAAAATAATATTTTTTTAAAACTTTTTTTATTTTAAAATAATAATTTGGAAAAATAAAAATTATATCAAACTGGAATGAGGGAAAATAAATGCTAGCCTCTCATCCTTACTTCACCCCCTTGCTTACGCCATTGGAAATGAAAGTAGTATCTTTTTCCTCTTTTCAGAATGGGACTACACTTTAAGAATGACCAGAACCTTCAGCTATAGTATCCCGCTGTGTGCTCACACCCACATTACCATTCATCGGTCTCCCAGCAATATTTGTTATTAACTAATAGGTTTTAAGTTTTTCATATCTAATTATTTTTTTATTGTATTTTTTAAACTTATATAATATATATTACGAGAGATAGCATAGTCATCTTAAATTCCATTTTACGTTAATTGTTATTAATATATTGAAATTTAATTTTAACGTATGTATAGTTAAAATATGAAAGTATCTACATGATTTTTTTCAAATTTTTTGCATTATTTAGATCTTATATATCGTCAACGAAAGTCAAGCTACGGCAGAGTTACGCGAAAAAACCCTGGGATTTATCGTTTCGGAGGGGCTAGTTTATAAACAAATTTTTTTATTTGTTTTTATTTTACATAAACAAATGTGGACTTGTCTTATGCAAAATAAATCAAGCTTTATCGTGACATAACCTGTGTTTTCATGCGATTCTTTTTTACAAGTAAATTTTAGAAATGTACAGACGTTTTAGAGGGGTCTTCGTAAAATGAACGGACAGTGGTTCCTTCTATCTGAAAAGATGAATGGTTATTCCATTTATTAATGAACTTTACAGAACTTTTAAAAAACATTTACAGAAGTACGATATCAAGACGATTTTCACATATTATAAGGACCCCTATAATGTTTCACAAAAAATAAACACGCTATCCTTTTTCTCTACAAAACATACCATCTACCGCAACTATGTAAATGTGAGTGTGTATATATTGGACAGACGGAGAGGTATTTGAAAGACAGTATTCGCGAACATAGCAACGATTGCAAAATACACTTTCGCCGTACGGCTTTAGTTCTAAACTCACACACACAAAGGTTAAGCGAGCGTCTACCATATGTATGAACGTTACCCCTCCGTTCGACTCTTTAGTGTGCCATGTAGTTGTAAAATAATCGGACGCACACCCGCTCTCTCTTTTGTACTTACTGATGCTAATTAATCCATCGTTAACTGTTTTTGGTAGGAAAACTGTCTACTTTACCAGCCTATATACAAAAGTGATTTCCAAATTGTATTACCCATGAGGATAGACGTCGTCTGGCGAAGCTCGAAAAATAAATTCAGCTTATTGTGAACAGTAGACTAAAAAGCGAAACATCTTTTGTTATTTGTGAACACGCTGTTTAACACCTTCATATATCTTTATACTATAATATTAATTTTATACGTTAACTACCACTAGGACGGAAAGTAAAATGCCAGATTACACTTCCACTAGGTATGGTATTTATTTGTTTAAAGTCCCTCGCACGAACATGTTGAGACATGTTACACCCGGTGTAGTCGGCTATCAACTAAGAACATGTAGCGAGATGAACGTTGTGAAGTAGGGAACATTGGTTCTTCGAAAGTACATAGTGAAAATTCACTCATAAAAATGTGGTTACATTAGATCCCCAAACTCTTTATGTCTTAAATAACAAAGAATATTACAACTCACCCCTGAGGCACCTGGTAACCTTAAATCTCTATTGCGAATTTTGTAATTAGTTACCTGCCACCTTTGTATTGTTGAGTTAGGTGAGAGATGTCTCAGATACTATACGCCGCGAAAAAAAAAGTGGAATTCTAGACAGTGTCACTTTGTCTTTTAATTTATTTTGGGTAATTGATACCGCAGATATAACAGGACGCCAAAGAAACATACCTCATTCTAGACACCGTGGTTTTGCCTGAAATTTATTCTGGTTAAATGATACCACTGGTAAGACAAGTCATTGATGATACAAGCCGCATATATAGTAATTAATTTTTAAAAACTTGCCGCAATTTCGCCACTATGAGAAAGTTTTAGAATTTTGCATTGGTGAAAGATTTCACAAAAGGCAATTCGCGAGTGAGAAATGTCGCACATCTAGGTCGCATTTGTGATTTGTCCTAAGCAAGACATGCAAAAAAGAGACTTGCTGCACGCACTAAAAGTTTTTTGCCTCCTTCATAAAACTACATAAATTATCAGTATGATGAACAAATTGGAGATCACAGAATGTGTTTCTCATGTTCGTTTTTTTTTATTTATTTAGAATCCTTGATACTTCTTCATAATGAGGAATACATTTTACTTAGATATTAAATTTACTTATGTACTCCATGATTGTCTCAAATTCTTAACTTTCTTTTTAATTATTTTTTCAGATCCGTAATAAGTCGGAATCTTGAGGACGGATAACCACATACATAACAATCTAATTACTTCAAACACCGCTAGCTTCTGAAACAACTGTCATCTAAAAGGAGTTTTACGTTCTGCGCTCATATTACTTGAAGACTGTTTAGTACAACTGAGACTACATCTTCTTCATTGTTGAAAGACAAGATTGAAGACGATTGAAATTTTAGAATAGAAATCGGCAGAAAGGGACCAAAAATATTTGGAAGATTAAAAAACTATGTTAAAGACCAGATTCACATTTTATTTTAAAAACATCCTGAATATCCTATGAAAGTAACTCCTTTTCTACCTTCGACTGCTTTTACAAACTTGCCCGAAATATTTATGATTTAATTTGAATAAACCCGAGCCGGAAACTTCAGGTCTAGTTTTCTAAGAACCTAAAATTTTAGGATCAAGTCTGGTCTCTTCTTGGTGGAATTGATGTTATATTCCTTTTTTATTTCGAGTAAAATTTATTTCACTTTAAAATATATTCAGTTCAGAGTACAAAACAGATTTTTATCTTGCTTGACGATCGAAGGGTAACTAACCAATATATAACTTAAAGTTATATTAAAACCACAATTATTAAATGTCGCGTGTTCAAAATTCAGTCCACGTTTATCCAATAACGAATGAATACTATTGTAGTCCGAGCAGGACGTAAAAGCTGTTGTTTCCTCCCTAAAAACAATCCGTGAAGGATGCACTTTCGGCTAAGGGATCAAGAAGAAACGATTTTATGTTAAAACAATCGCCATTTCGTGAAAAAAATTCTAAAAATATAATAATGTGTACTTCTATAGCGAATTCATGTATCCTGTAGTTAATAATTTTTTTTTAATCTCAGTTGAGTTGGGCGAGACTTATATTAGTGGCCGCGGAAGACCTTTTTGAATTAGTGGTTTACATGAACTACTGTACAGCCGCCATTTTGTAAAAAAATGCCAATAAAAAAATTATTTTTACTTCAAGAGTTGCTTAATCCAATGATATAATTATTTGTATACCATTCACCTCAAATTTCTTTGAAAAAAAATCATAAAAAAAGCTTTTCTTGGGGAAATAAGCCGTGAATAGCCCCTTAACCGAATCCCGTGGTTGAGAGCTGTATGTAAACGCGATAACACAAATATGGCACTGTAATCTTCCTCACGACTTTGGTACAGTTTCTGTGGAGGGATTGGATTTTGATTCTGTAGGTTTTTCTGGACTTGGCTTCAAAACAGAAGACTTTTCCTTGGTCGTTATTTGAGTCCTTGTACCTAAAGAGGACATAAGGACTCAAGGTGCTGTTTTCTGGATACCGCTAGGGTCCTATTTTGAAGTGACCTTACCTGTATAGCCAACACTCGAGAGTGGGGAAGTTATATATAACTTCAATCTTGGCGGGGTTCGGTCGTAACATACGCCATTCCGGTACACTATATGGCCTAGATAGACTACTTCAGTGCGAAGAAAGTCGCATTTATTGGGCTGTTTGTAGTTGACATCTTGAATTCGACCGAACAATCGCTGGATTGTGGAATCGTGCTCTTCGAGGGTCTCAGAATGAATAACTATATCGTCTAAGTAAATAAAAGCTTCAGTTCCATGCATCCCCGTGAGCAGATTGTCTATTAATCGTTGGAATGTAGCTGGAGTGTTTTTAATTCCAATTGTCATTCTCAAGTACTCAAAGTGCCCTGGAGCTGTTGAAAATGCTAACTTAGCTCGATTAACTGGGTGAGTTTCTACTAGGTGACATCAATTGGCCAAGTAAAATACAGAAAAATACTGGCCCGAACATAAATGGTGCAAATTGTCCGTAATATTGGATAGGTAGTAAACATCACCTACAACCTTTTCTTTCGAGAATTTGTAATCCACCACCACTCTTAATTTCTGGATTTCAAATGTGTCCATCTTCTTCAGAATTATTAAAATAGGGGAATTGTATGGGCAATTTCATTTTTGAATTTTTAACAAAAGTAATAAAGAGTGTGACGGTAAATGAAGAGTGCGGGTATATAATAATTAACAATATTAAGTGTCGGTTTATGCGTGGAACGCGGGTTACATGAAAGAGTGTATGTGTGAAGTGTGTCAATCTAATCTTAGTGTGAACGCAGTGGTATACGAGAGAGAGAGAGAGAGAGAGAGAGAGAGAGAGAGAGAGAGAGAGAGGCAAGGCAAGCCGTTTTTTGGCCAACGTATCTCTTGGTCTGATAAACGGCTATAGTTGCGCCTATAGTCGGATATCTGGAGGGTCTTATGCGACAGGGGTTACCTGCACGAGACTTTAGACATGTTACCTTGCTTGACGTCACCTGTTGCCTAGTATATCACCGCCATAGTTGCTTCTGTGGTCGTGATTCACCTCGGCTACGATGCATTATACGTTTTTACCCCTGATGTTTCGTCTGGAACGATCCCGGTCGACCTGTTACATTTGCACTTGTAGTAGGGTGACCAGTTAGTTCGACGAAAGCAGGTACTCCGTCCGAGCGGTTTACTGCTCCCGGCGAACTGCTAAAATTATGTTCTTGTAAGTGTATTTTTCATCTTGCAGTCACTCGTAGGCGAGTAAGATAGTAATGCTCATTACATCTCCCCCCCATTTCGGAGAGTGAAGAGTTAGCTGAATGTAGTGTATGAAGAGTGACAATCGCACAGAACGAAGTAATAAGCACTGGCGTTTCGCAGATGGAAAATAACATGCGGTATTACGGAAATATGCGGAATTACATGCGGGTTTTGTTTTTTGATTTTGGAAAGAAACGACCCGGTAAGAAGGAGTTGATTGATACGCATAGAATGGCATTAAAAAAACTTACATTTCAATGCCTTTAAATGCGTTCTAATTGCATTTTTGTCCGAAATTCCATTGAATGTGCTTTATTGGATAAAACTAGCTTCGGTTTAATACGTTTGAATGCGTACATATGTGAAGGCATTAAACTGTCTACTTGATAATACCGTTCCAAAACATTTAGTCAATGCCTTTTAATGCAGTTGAACGGTTTCCCAACTCCAATGCCATACAATGCGCTTTACAAAACAAATTACAAAATAGGTTCAATGCCACTTCATGCGGTTCAGTGACATTTAATGCGGTTCAATCCCATTTAATGCGCATTCAATAGCATTTTGGACAAAAATGCAATTAGTACGCATTTAAGGGGATTGAAATGTAAGTTTTTTTTAATGCCATTCTATGCGTATCAGTCAACTTCTTCTTACCGGGGAAGTTCGGGAACTTATCAAAATTTTGCAGGTGTGAAACGGAGTATTTTGGAGCTCAAAATCACAACGCTGAAAGAATATAAGTATGCCGGATATAAAATAATGTGAGAACACTTTTGAAAGATCGGAGCACAACACAACGATGTGAGTAACAATTTGGATGGAACACAAATAACGTGGGAATAATTTTGGGATAAACTTTCGAAAAGGATAGAACTCTGATTTTCTTCAGACTCCGTATACTTATATATTTTGACACACTGATTACGAATATGATGGTGAAAATTGTCGCAAATTTTAGTTTCATGGTGAAATCATGAAACAATCATCAAAATCATGGTTTTTTGTGTTTATCTTACCCAATATGCAAAATTCAAAAAAATTTTTTCCGAGAAAATTAGAGATATATCGATTTTTATAAAAAAAGACCCATTAACTTTGACTCTTCACATTATAAAGAAAAATCATTCTAAAAGAAACTCATTGTAAAGAGAAAAGGTAAAGGTGAATAGTAAAGGGGAATGGTAGAGGGAAAGGGTAAATGAAAATGGTAAAGGGATATGGTAAAAGGATATCGCAAAGGGAAATGGTAAAGAGATATGGCAAAGGGAAATGGTAAAGGGACATGGTAAAGGGGAATGGTAAAGGGATATGACAAAAGGAAACGGTAAAGGGAAATGGCAAAGGAATATGGCAATGGGAAATGGCAAAGGGAATGGCAAAGGAAATAGCAAAGGGGAATGGCAAGGGAAAGGGTAAAGAGATACGGCAAAGGGGAATGGTAAAGGCGAATGACAAAGGAACATTTTAAAGGGATATGGCAAAGGAAAATGGTAAAGGGGAATTTTAATGTGGAATGGTAAAGGAAAATGGCAAAGGGAAATAGTAAAGGGGAATGGAAAAAGTATATAAAAAAGGGAAACGGTAAAGGGGAATGGCAAAGGGATATGGCAAAAAGAAATAGTAAAGATGAATGGCTAAGGGAAACGGTAAAAGGAAATGGCAACGGGGAATGGTAAAAGGATATGGCAAAGGGAAATACTCTAACCTTCTCGCGGTGAAGAGCGTGAGTCGTCACCAAGGCGAAACTAATAGATGAATGCATTTATATATTTTATGCATTTTTTAACATGAAAATTGATTTAATACTGATTTTCTAGGAAATTATCATTCCTATAAAAAACCATGATTTTTATGGTTTTTTGATGATTCCCTCATTAAAATAAAATTTGCACCAATTTTCACTATCATATTCGTAATCAGCGCGTCAAAATACATAAGTATACAGAGCCCGAAGAAAATCGGAGGCCCACCCTTTTCTGAAGTTCACCCCAATTTTGTCACTTAGGTAGCGGGACCGGAACCGTTTTTTCCCTGCTGGAAATTTCCAGAACGACGCCGTCTGGGAACACGAATGCTTTGTGCCATTCGGAGCAGAGTACGAATATATGCCGTACGGAGCCATATCCGGTGTTATAGTTCTGTCGAGTAGTCTCTGGAACGTAGATCGCAAGGTGTGCAGTCCAAAACACATCACATTGAATTCGAATGGCTCTTTTCCTAGTATGGTAAATGCAATGAGCGGCTTGCTCTCTTCAGTCAATGGTACGTCCAATAACCGTTCTTGAGATCAATTGATGAAAGGTACCTTGCTCCTCGAAATTTATCCAAGATGGCGTTGATATGCGGAATTGGATAAGCATCTTTCCTCGAAACTTTATTCAGCCTTCTGAAGTTGAAACAAAACCTGTGTCTACCATCCTTGCGGTAAGTGATGAAGATCGGTGGACTGCAAGGGCTGTTGGACGAGTGGATCCCTCCCTCTTTGAGCAATGAGCATTTTGTTAACCTCCTTATTGATTATCTCTTGAATGACCTGATTTTTTGGTTGATAACGTTGTTTCAGAAGTGTTGGATATATGATGCAAATCTCGCGTTTGAACTGCGGTTTTACGGTTTTAACGGATGTTAGGTGTTTTAAGATGTTTTAACATTTTAGATGTTTTGGGTGTTTAACGATTCCCTTTTTTTAATAAACCCATACATAAATTTTATTACAGATACTTTCCCGAATACTCCGTGGGAAAGATATCGAGGCATCTATTCTTGTCATAGATTTAATTCTAAAGTCTCCTTAGGTCTACAATTCTGCCTTTTGAATCTATTTCTAGATTCAAATATTTATATTTAAAATAGATCACGTGATTTAATATCGTTCGATCTAAAGGGTTGAGGGCTTGTGAATCAGCCTTTAGTTTCTTTCACTTGCACAATAAAGATGAGCACACTTGTGTACTCATCACACCTCCCCTCTTATTTCAAGAAAAGACGAAAATTTGAGTCTTTTCTTTTCGCACAAAACAAAACAAAACAAAACAAAATGATTAGTGTTTTAAAATTATTTAAATTTGGGTGGTTTTTTATGTAATTTTTTTTTCTTTTTTTTTACTACTTTCCTTTATATGCATGTTTTTCTTATATTATAATATTCTGTAGGTTTTTGTTCGATTTAAATTTATCTAAGAGAAATTGTAAAGCATCCCTAGCGACAATGGACGATTTGTACTCATAACTCTCTTATTTGAAGAGTTAATAATTTCAAATTTACGTGATTACAAAGGGCTATTACTTTTCCACTTATTTTAATTTAATCATTTATATATATATATATATATATATATATATATATATATATATATGAATATTTAAATAAATATATCTGTTTTCTCTCCCCTCCTTATTTTAAGAAAAATAAAAGAATTTTGTGAGAGGAAACGGATGAAATTATTTTGATTTTCTTTTAATATTACTTATTTTCTTAATTATTTTTTAGGATCCATAAAGACTTACTAAGGTTAAATGTAGTCGATGCTTAGGTAAGTATTTTAGTCTGATACATTTATCGATGGCTTTACGGTCGTGAAAGGCACTTCACGTTTCTTAAGTGCGTGGGCCCCGCACCGCTTGACAACCCCGGCTTAGGCCCTAAAAACAAAAGGGAAATCCATAAAATCCTAAGAGTAGGTTGTAGCCCTTTAAATTATATACATATATGGGGCATTGTTACTCAACTGCCCCAACATTTTAAGTTATGCCTTTCGATTGGCTTCATATTTTCAGAATTTGTTTGACTACTTGGTGGTAGTTTATCCCCCAATTGATAGACTGTTGTTACCCTCTCTTTCCAAACTACAGGGGGTGGAAGTTTCACCCCTCAGATCAGTAGCGTTAGTTTCAAACGGCTATAACTTCTTTTCTAAAAATGCAATTAGAATTTTTGACGTATGGTTTCGAAAGGATTTTTCACGCCCTTTTATTCCATTATATTCATTTTTAATTACTTTTTTATTTTCATAAAATAATTACTAAATTTAATGGGATTACTAAATTTAATCAATGGGACACTTTTGATTTTTGTTTTACTGATTTTAAAAGAAAGCTTGGTTTTTTTACAATAAAATCCTGTAAAGAACGAAATGGAGCAGCTGATAGTATTAGAGATATAGCGATTAATTGACGCGAACCTCTCGCCGGGACGCAGCGCTGGTAGGTGGCATGGGCTGGTGAACATAGCTTTTACTCGTAACTTTAGGTTGTTCATCTCTTTTTTTTCATTTTTTTGGCTTTTTTGAAGAGTAGACCCTACTAGTTTCATAGGACATAAATCATATTTGGTTGCAAATGAAAATTTTTTCAATTGCAGTTGCTCATTTTCGTTTGGAATGCAAACGTGGTACAGCCTGTTCAACAAGAACGTGTGGTCTGTATTTTTAAAACTATTGGAGATTGTTGAACGTTTTTTTTTTAAATTAAAGTACGTTCAAAGGACTAATACGCGTTTATTTATGATACCGCTTCAGTATCGCTCGAACCGTCCGAGAGATCGCACGCGAACGAAAATGAGTTCTGTTTACGCTAAACGTTTTGAAGCCGTCTTCTTGTGTTCCCATCCAAAAGGACCAAAAATGTCCGTCGCAGCGGCTGCTAAATACTTAAAAAAGTCACAGTCGTTCATTATGAAGTGGGTTGAGCGGTATAAAGTCAGTGAAACTGTCGACGATCTTCCTGAAAGAGGAAAAATGCGTGCAATAACCAACAAAGAGGACAAAGCGATCGTGCAGCTATTCAAGCGTACCTCCACTCTCGGTTTGCGAGATGCCAAGGCTATACTAGCGAAAAAGGGAGTACACATTAGTATCAACACCATACGACAACGATTGGCCGAATCGAAGATGTAGTACCGTAACACGAGGCAAAAACCCCTACTCTCAGAAACCCATATCGAAAAACGGAAGGCATGAGCTGCTGAAAATCTCGACCGGGACTGGTCGAACGTTATTTTTCCTGACGAAGCGTCGTTCTGGGCATGGGTTCCCATTAAGTATGCCTGGTCTACGACTGGCAGTAGATTTCTCCAGCGGATAATTAAACACCCAGTGAAGGTCCATGTTTGGAGATGCTTCTCTGAGCGCGGTTTTGGATGTTTGGAGCTCTTCACCGAGAACCTCAACGCTCAGAAAATGTTGCAGATATACCAACGTGGTCTTCTAAAGTCTGCTAAAAAGATGTTTGGAACCGATAATGCCGATTGGATCTTGCAAGATGATAATGCCCCAAAACATCGAAGCTGTCTCTGCAGCGCTTGGAAAGAGGAAAATGACATCACGACCTTGGACTGGCCATCACAGTCATAAGATGCAAATCCAATCGAAAACGGCTGGAGTATCTTGAAGAGGAAACTTGCCGGAAAACATGTCTTCACCCGAAAATAGCTGTCAAAAAGAATTAAAAAGTTATGGCAAGGTTTACCAACGAACTATGCCGAATAATTAGTTGAAAGTATGTCAAGAAGATGCCAGGCTATTCTGGACAACCATGGAGACTGGACCATTTACTAAGTGATTGCGTGTTAGTACTTTGAAAATACTTTAATTTAAAAAAAAATCGTTCCAATATCTCTCTTAGTTTTAAAAATACAGACCACACGCTCTTGTTGAACAGACTGTACTTTAGAGTACCTGGAATTGTAACTGATTTGTTAAATCTAGTTTTTAGCTTTTCCGTAATTTCTGTGTGATCTTCCGAGGAACTGAAAAGAATGACTGTTTGTTTAAGATTTTCTTTAGCCCATTTAAATAAATCTGCTGAATTTTTCTTTAAGGTATTTAATGATAAGATTCCAATAAAGGTACGCAGCCGCCGTATCATGACTCAAACAATCTGAAATAATTGCCAGGCTTATATTTTTAAATTCATTTTCTCCTTTATAATAGATTAGAACTGTAAAGATGGTTGCCTGATTATTATTCCAGTGGAAAGATTGTGCAGCATTCTGAATAATAAAAGCATAGTTTTCAGCAAAGTCTAAGAGAATGAGAAACTGTCTCTCATTTAAACTACTTTTAAAGTGTTTCGAAAACAATGCTTGTTGTTTCGCGTAAAATGCATGAGGTTTCAAATGCTTCAGTTTATTGCAGAGTTCTTCCACGAAATCATCACTGTGCGCTATCTCGGTTTTTAACGTACTTCTATCAGTTTGCTGTCAAACTTGATACGTCACTCTCTCTATATTATTCGAGTCTAATAGATTAATGAAGTATTTTCTCAGATTTTCAATGCCAGGGCAAGTATCGCATTCGTTAAAGTGGCAAGCATCAACCTGTTCATTACACGTGATTTCTTTTAAACAGTCTAGATAATCTGACAGTATTTTACTACTGTACGCCGTTAATTGCTTAATATTGATTGCATCTAACATTAGATTAATATTTTCGTGATACACGCAGACGAAAACATTGTGAGTTCCACTTGCTCCAGCTAAAACACAATGTCGTGGTCTTAGCTGTGCAAATTTTAAGAAACCGATCTTTAAATTTTCATATTGAGCTATAAATCTTGCATATAATTCCGAAAGATTACATAGAACCAGTATAATTGGCTTAGGATTATTCCAAGGAATGGTGGGATAGAATCGGGCCGTGAGGGTAAGAAACTAGAAACACCGTCTAAATAACAAAACGTAGTTTATTAAGTAAACTTACATGGGCACCAAGTGCAAATTGAAATAGGGTAAATCGACGAACAAATCCAGTAACCCATCAGAGACTCGGGTTGACCAAGGACGCCCATGAGGTGGGTGGCGAGTTGGGCCAGCTCAGCACAACAAAAATTTCAATTCCAAAAGCACAGAATTGGGTGCGAAAATTCACGCACGCGACAACCACAAAGGGCGACCGGAATGAGCGACGCAAAATGCACAAGAATTAATACGAGACGACAGGAGAAGTTCAGCCTTGCGACGCACAGAAAACGAGTGAGCTTCCGCCAGATCAGCCGGTCGGCTTTGTGAACACTCGGCAAAGCCCGCCGGTCCTTGGGCACGCCGGCCGGTTAGTGACAAACGTAGTCGCGGGCGCTGAGGGGGCATGACGTAACAATCATGTTACACCCTCCCCCCTGTGGGAGTTCGGGTCCATACCCGAAACTGTCTCCGATATGCTCAGCTCCGACTCGAAACCAAGCACCGTCTCCGGATCTATTTCCATCTCCAGGATGTCACCTACATCCTCAACCTCTCGATTCCTGTTAACACCACACTCTACCCGTATTTCTAAAATTTCCTTTAGACTCTCCCTAACTTTATTCCAATTTCCCTTAATATATTTAATCCTATCAAAGTTAGGTGTCACGAAGTTATGTGTATGTTTATAAGGTGTTTTATCCCAAAAAGATTCATGAAATAGGTAGAGTTGGTTTGGAATCTGATTAGAACAAAACTGACAACGAAATCCTGCTATCGGGTTATTCGACTCCACCGTTGAACACTCCCTGCTCCTCGTCTTCCCTCCAAGTTGGTTCTCCGTCCTATAATAGATAGAAGAAAAGGAACAAAAAAAAACTCTTCGGTTGAGGCCAAGTAGAAGTCGTTGTCTAAATTAAGTCAGCCTTTATTGCTTAAAGTTTACTTTTTTTTAACAAAAAGAAAGAGAAGACAAAAAATTAAGTTTCCCTCGTGCCGATAAGCCGATGCCGACTTACGGGGAACGGTTGCCTTGGGCCAACCGCCTCTCTCCGCCCTTAAACGCCGGTGCATCTCTTCGACCTCCGCGTTCCTAGTCGCCTTGAAACTGGCCCACTTCTCGATTGAGGCAACAGCCTCCCGCTTCCTTCTGGCCTCCATAGTGAGGCGGAAAGTGGACTCCATCCACTGCTGGTCTCTTACATCCACGAGACCGTACAGCTCTGGGGATGGGGTTCGGGACTCCTCTCTATCGCCCGCTTCCACCGGGTCATTCCAGGTGGCCGGTAACATTCGCCTTACGTGTCGATGCGGGCGAAAAGGGACGAGTCGCTGAGGCACCCCCAGGCTGCGTAACCGCAACCATTCGGCTGCATTGCACCGTAGCATATGTTGCTTTTCCTCGTCCAGAAAAACCTTTAGGCACAAGTCGCACCTCTTTCTGGATTCCGTAAGATCCAGGAAAAAATTCTGTCCAAAAGTCTTAAAAGTAAACGCCCTGCCAGAGTTGGATAAAGTCGATCCAAGTCATTAGTATCAGGGCCTACCTATGTCACTGCGTGCGCTAATTCTAACTATTCATTTTCGAACTTAATGTCATTTACAGTCCAGGTTCCTACGCTTTTACCTTTTGTATCTTTTAACTCATAAATCGTTGGCGAAACACTGTCACTGAATTGCTCTATTATATTTATTTTTCACTGAACACCTCATTCGCGAGCTAGCTTCTTCAGTTTTTGCCCAGCCGTTGGTTGAGATTTTGATGTCCAAATTTCGTCCTGTCGATTGTGTGACTCGTTGTCCATTCACTGGTCCCGATGCTATCTGATAACGCCTGCAGAGATTTAAAGGGATTATTCTCGGTCTCTATGATTCCTGTTTGTAAATCCCCGGCGTTGATTGATGACACCGCTTGCTCCTAGGATTAAAAAACGGGTCAAAAACCTTGGGAGGGGTATTTACGGCTTTTTCGTTCCTGAATTCTATTCTGGTTAATATTTTCCTGTTCTTCTTCTGGTCCCACGTCCTCTTCTTCTGGGCTACGTTATATCCACCCAAAATCCCACGAACTTCCTCCGCACAACCGTTGTCCGTCCAAGTCCTGGTTCGTCGATCCTCGCTTGTTCTCTTCCCATCGGATGGAATGCTCCCTCGTTGTTCGCTGGAATTTCAATATTTTTCTTGCTACTTTTTATATATATATATATATATATATATATATATATATATATATATATTTTCGTGTGCTTGAATAAAAAATCCTGATATCTATTTTGTTAGCTTTTAAGTCTTAATTAATTTTTTTCTCTTTGTCTGTTCCAAAAGAAATAAACTTTTTCATGTTCACTATTAATTTCACTTATCGATAATCCTTTTTAAATTTTATTGTTTCATTTTTTTTTAGTTTTCACAGTCACAAAACTTGTTCACTAAAACTTTCACTTTATATTTTAAGTTCGCGACGTCGCGGTTCCGTTTTAAAGTTTTTTATTTTATCGAAGAAATGATTTATTTTTATTCTCAATTTTTTTTTTAATAATAATTTTTTCAGAGTGAGATACCAACTGTGGAAAGTTTAGTGGTATCCCACTTCTGACACCAGAAAAGTTGTCTGTAACGAATGTTCAAAGTTTTCGCGGCAAAATTAAATCATTTTAATTAATTTAAAAATCTATTGAATACGAAATCCTCGTCGTAGGTCCTTCTACCGCTTTCAGACTGAAAAGTCTGCTCGTTCCAATCAAAATGCAGAGAATCTCCAGCGATGTTGGTCCAGTAGAATTAAATTAAAATCATATAAATTAGAAGTGAAAATAAATTGCGAATTGGTAATTAGTATCAAACGATAGATTTAAATTTGAATTATTTAACGATGCCTTGATGGTGACACGGGTCCAGTTCTAAGAATCTTTGTATGACCGGACTTTAGTATAACCAGACTCGGTCACACGATACCTTTGAGTCAACAAAACTCAAGAGATATCGAGCCCAAAGCTAAACCTAACGTCAAAATAATTCAATTTATGGTTTCCCTTTCGATTACCCATTTTTTATAGCAGTACATTAATGTCACCATCAATTAGAATTTTATTTTCAAACGAAACTAACTCTCACTCAAATTTAATTACCAAATCTAGATTTAGTCTCACTTTGTCCATTTTTACAGTCGCTCTCTGTTATAACATAAACATTTTGTCTTCATAAATTTATATCTCTATTCTATTTTACATTTTCTCACGATTCTATAATATTTATAGTTTAATTTTATGCCTAATTTATTATCTACAAAAATTGAATTCTGTCAGTAACTTCCTGGCTCTGAAATAAAATTACATTCACATAAATGCGTCATTGTTAACTTCTAGTATTTCTCGAAATACTTATTACTAGTCGATTCACCACTATTTTATTTGTCAATCTCTCTTTTCTATATTTTCATTCATTTATTTGTATTCTAATTCTCTAAAAAGAAAATTCATCGCTTTAACGAGTTTCACTTTTAATTTGAATTTGCCCACAAAATTATATGTCCAAGAGGTGCTGCCTCTACTGGTGTAAAATCAAAGTAACGATCCTTCGCAGATCGTTACAGTTTCTGTTTAGTTTTTTCGGCACGTGAAGTTTATTATTTTCTAAGTTTTTTAATGTTTATCTCGAATGTTGACGTTTCGGAGGGACTTTCCCCCTCAAAAAGGGATTCCTGTGGGGAAAAAATCGCCCCCCCCCCGACATCCTTTCGGTGCGACAGCATTCGAAATCAATTTTTTGAGGTGATTTTTGTAGGTTAGATTACCCCCTACATGAACCTTAAGGCAACCTTTAACTGTTTAACAGTTTTAACTTTGTGAAATCGAGATCTAATAGTATACTGTGTCCTCGTCTGAATGGAAATGTTTCGCAAACATTCAGTATAATCGTTAAATGTTAAATTTTTCTTCACCACACCAGCTTTAAGGCCATGTAAGACTTATCCGATTCCTACCTTACCGGAATTTTTTTCTCTTCAACGCTATGTCTACATTTATTGAGATATCAAATTGAAAATTTCTAAAATTAAAGAAAAATATACTAAGGTATGTTTATCTGGTCTTAAATTTTTGTAAAAATAAAAAAAAATTTTCAGAAAATTTTTTTTTATAAATGCCCAAATTTAGGAATAGAAAAACGTACCTTAATAATTTAGCTTTAATTTTAGAAATTTTCAATTTTATATCTCAATAAATGTAGACGTAGCGTTGCATAGATAAAAATATCGGTAAGATAGGGATCGGGTAAGTCTTACATGGCCTTAACACCTTTTGCTTTCTTAATAAAATCTTGGCCATTAACGCGAACATTGTACATTTTGCTTCGCAAATCAACAAACTCAGTTATTATCTGTCCACTGCATTCATCTTTCATCAAGCCCAAAATCTTTTTGTTGGCTTGCGGCAGTCCATTTACCAATTATTCAAAGGAAAATCTGAGGTGATAAATTTGTGGATATCTTCTTTCATATCCTCGTAAATATTATTACATTTGACATGGTAGATGAGACTGTAAGTGTCGGTAAATAATATTTTACGGTTTTTACCATATTTGTTAATCATTTAATCATAGTGAAAATCATACATCAAGTTTTTGGAAACATCCAGCACACAAAGTCCTACATAAATTGGTTTATTCATTAAAACCTCAGTCTTCTTAAGTTCCACAGCCACCAAGTTTTCGTCAAAAATTGCCCGGCTGTGGAAATTAGGTCTTGATATGAGAGTTTCTGCACCGTACCTACCCTCCCACTTTGTCACGAGCTTAACATCTACGTGTTTGCGTACATTTACCATTGTTTTACCGTACACCGCATTGTTCATAAGTTTGAATAAGTTTTTTTCAAATTTATTCTTAGTATTTGACCTTTTTGTTGTATTTAAATTAATATAGGGTTTTAGCCATTTAGATTGAATGAACTGTAATACAGTAATGTCATGCAGTTCTTCCGGGTAATCTAAGTCTACTTCTGAAATATATCCTACCTGCATCATCTGCAATATCAAAATTGAAATTATAGTCTACCTTAGGCACCCATTCGAAAGGAGTTATTTGCGTCCAAGTATATTAGATAACTTATATCCTCATTTTCATTGTAATCTTTAATGTATGACTTGTTTGCTTTGGCATAGCGATTAGAGCATTGACTCACACCACCTCTAATGTCTTGCTCAACAAACATGAGTTTATCAATGTCAGTGAGGAGTTCTAGCTTTTTTCTAGTATACTTCAACATCGTATCCCAAGTCAAACCAGGAGTTGTATTATAATGTGCTGGATCGAGACCATAAGCTACAAGACACTGACTTCTAAAATTTTCAAAGATATCCGCAAGCAGCAATATGTCTATTTTCATGTATAAGAACACGTAATCGCCAAGATTTTGACAGTTGAATTCCAACCATACTCGTTGCGCATGCTCATATACTAAGTATCTTATGATTTTGAAATTCTTAAGTGTTGTTGCTCCTTACATCTTCAGATTCTTCTGCAGGAATGAGCAAGCACTCATTATCAGCATAGACTAAAAATGGTACCTTTTCCTTATTTTTAAAGTTCTTAAATTCAACAAAGTTTTGTTCGGGTGCCGATAGTTTGATTCTACAACGATTCATCTTTTTACAAGTTTCTTCATGATCGGACAATTTTTCTTGATTTGAAAAATAATGGAGACATCGATCACAGATGTATTTTTTACACTTGTGTTTCGATAATTACTCATAAACTAACCTAGATAAGTCCTTAATCCACACATAGTGGAAATTTACAAAATCAATTTTTTTATCATCGAAGTCATATGCATCATCGTTCAGATTTTCATCAGCATACAGAGCTTGTAAATGTACATGTATGGTAAAAGATTAACATGCCGATCTCGTTTTCGTGACTGAGTATGAATAGGAACAATAGTATAATCACAAGACCGTCTTATAAGACCATACATATTGACTGAAATGTCATTTTGGTTTTCAAATTTTTGAATGTTTTTTAAGGTTACTGGAAACTCTATACCATTAAAATCTAATTCGTTTTCATACAGCTTATAATTATTAAGACGGTGGGCATTCTCCGTGGAAGGATGTAAAGCTGAAAAGACTGCCCAGATAAAGCACTCATTGTCATTGTTCTGTACATTCACACATGCTTGTTTCTTTTTTATTTGTAATAGTAGATCGATATAGAGACTCGCTCGCATAGGATTATACTTATTTAAATTGATTTCTAATTTTATGATTGCATATAATATCCAATCGAAATTTATTTCTTCAAATGCTTCAACTTTAGGCAGGATTGGTTGTTTTACATTTATATCGAACCAATCGTCTAATACAGTGGTATGGAAAATTTCGTTGGTTTTACCCATGAATGTTTTAAGCTTCATTTCTACTTGTTTATTCACTACTTTTCTATATTTTGCACCGAGCACACCATATACTTTTATTGACCCATACTTATTCAATATGCCTCGGATACATTGTTAAAATACAATTAAAGCATCATCGAGGAACGGACTTACCAGGTCTAGAAGTATGAAACCGGATTTTTTTGCAAAAATTACACATCTGGTAAATGAAAATGGTCAAAAGTACTTTATTCAAAGTAATTTCCCTCGCTTTCTACACATTTTTCCCACCTCTTCGGTAAGTGATGAATGTCCCGCCAACAAAAGACTTCGTTTTTTAAAGCGAACCATTTATCCAGCCATTCTCGGACGTTTTCGTACGAAGTGAATCGTTGTTCAGCGAGAGCGTGGTCCAGCGTTGCGAACAGATGGTAATCCGACGGAGCCAAGTCTGGAGAATAAGTAGCATGAGCCAGTAGCTCCCAAATGAACGCCTGGATCGTTTCCTTGACCCGTTTCGCTGTATGTTATGGGGTATTATCGTGAAGAAAAATCACTTTGTGTTGTCTTCTTCGATATTCCGGTCGTTTTTCTTGCAATGCTCGATTTAAATCGATCAATTGCTGTTGGTAGCGATTCGTGTTGACAGTTTCACCAGGTTTTAGCAGCTCATAGTAGATAACACCTTTACGATCCCACCAAACGCACAGCATTGTCTTCTTTCCAATGCGATTGGGTCTTGCACTGGATGTCGATGGTTCGCCTGGATTCACCCACGATTTACGAAGCTTAGGATTCTCAAAGAGATCCACTTTTCATCACCTGTCACGATTCGATGGAGAAATGACTTTCGTTTGAATCTATTGAGCAGAATTTGGCAGGTGATTTTTCGATTTTCTTGCTGCCTTTCGTTGAGTTCATGCGGAACCAATTTTCCGACTTTCTGAATTTTTCCCATTGCTTTTAAACGAAGGGTGACGGCTTTCTGCGATACATTCAGCTGACTCGCGAGTGTTTGTTGAGTTTGAGAATCATCTTCATCGAGTAAGGCTTGCAATTCATCGTCTTTGAAATTTTTCAGTGGTTTTCCACGATCTTCGTTCGTCAAATCAAAATTACCACTTTTGAATTTTTTAAACCACTCAAAACACTGTGTTTTACCCAGAGCATGGTCACCGTATGCAGGTAAAAATATATAAATTAATTGTCGATATTTCTTCTTTTTCTTCCTCCTATGTTTTCTTATACAAGTCTTAGACTTATTTGCTTCAGGAAGAGTGCGTTCTGAGATGTTAGTCTCTTGAGATCTGTTTAAAGACTGAATTGTTTCTGACATGGTGGTTTATTTATATAACTTCCACCAAATTTACGATTATAAGCAATACCCATCACGTTGATTTTAGGTGTAATCGGATTGTCATAGTTTCTCCTCAAAACTTCACCAAGTTTCCGTTTTGATCAACAATGCGGAACTGAATATGATATATTGTCTTTACAGCGATCGGAAGGTAAATGACATGTGATGGCACTTCAATGATCTTAACATATATCCAGGTGAAATTATTGGGAAGAATTCATGAGTCGTGTGGACTTTATGATTGTTAATATAAGCTACAGTTGTAATATTACACTCAACTCTGAGAGATTTCACTTTGAGGATAGCTACTGATGAATCTGATGCATGATTCTTATTAGCTTCAAGAATACTTGATGTAAATCCCAAAAGTTGACCAATAGAATCTTTTGGCTTAAAGGGCATAGCAGGATAAGCATGTGTGTGCTGCCCCCGGCCGAATTTGTCCGGGATTTTTACAGTGAGTTTGTACCGATGGACTATTAACTTTCCCAAAATTTTAGATCTGAAAAAAAATTTTTGGGTTAGTTATGGGTGTGGCAAGAAAAATTGAAAAATATTTTTTTCTCGAGAACGACTGGAATAATTTTTATGAAAAAAATATATGTTATGGGTTTCGATGGGGGGATATTTTAGAAAAATTATGGATTTTTTTTTTCAAAAAAGGGGTCAAAAAAAATTTTCAAATTTTTTTGATTTTTTTTAAATAGGAAGCTTTTGCGGCACACCCACCATTTTGTGCCGGTAAAAAATATGTATAATTCTTTCTCGGTCAGTTCAGGAAAATCTAAAATGTCATTGCATGTTATGTTTTGAAAAATAACTTTCTTGCGAAGCCAGCCTTTCTTTTCTACTTCAGTAGCCAAAGTGTTTTCAAGATTTTTCCCGACTCTCATTCTATCCAAGATCTCAGTTACAAATTCTGTATCAGATTTTAATCTCTCTCCAAATTGGTTATGAAGGAACGACGCAATTCGAAAGAGAGCTCCAACTTTTGGAAGCATCTTGTTATCCAGTTTTTGGTCTAAGAGTTTATATTTTTGCTTCAACATTCCGTGAACAGCTTCAAATGCCCAAGGAATTGTCGTCACATAACGGGACTCATTTGATTCTTTAGCAGTTAGTTGTTTTCGTTTCCCTTTCAAAGGAGGCATTAGAGCGTTGATTTTTTTGAGTTCTAAGTCAGCTTTCACGTCCCGAAAGCTGCGATCAAGTACAGCATAATCGTTCTCTTTCAACAAATTGCACAAACCATCTGCATTTTAGAGAAGGGTTTTCATGATCTCTGCATCATTGAAATTCGCAGGATATGGTCCTAGCATATCAACCACGAATCCATCAGTTGTACAAATTGTGAATGGCTTGAAAAGTGGTACTTTCTTCTGACCTGAGAAACTTTTTCGCTGAAACTCATTATTCGTACTTTTCTGATGACGTGCATAAGTTCCATCACAGATCATAAACAGATTTGTACGAATATCAAATAAACTTTTGGCTACTTCTGTGGTGTGAGTTTCAATTATGTACTCTCTATTCGAATTAATTAATCCGAAACGAGATGGCAAGACATCTTCTTGAAACGATTTTATTATTGCTGATGTATATTCAGAAACCAGCTGCTCGTATTCAATTTGCAGAATGGACGCCAGAAGTCTATTAGAATTAACTGTACGGAGTTTAAAAAGAAATACAACAAGAGCTTGAGTAACGGAACAAGTCTGTCTGTCCCTCATTGAAGTCATCATATCCCTTAATTCTGTTATATTCTCCCAAGTCAAACCTGTGAAAACAAAAAGCTGCTTTTCTGAAAGGCTAAAATCTGATATTTTGTCATACAGTGTAGAATCGCATTCTACGGCAAGATTCTTCATCATTGTAGTCAATTCTGAAGCGCTTACACATGACGAATGAGAGTACAACTGCAAACTACCCAGATCATTATCAAAAAATCGACCTTTTATTAAGTGCGTTTGACAACACCGATTACCTGCTGGTATATGGATTTTCCTTTTAATATAAGCTTGTAAACGTGCTTCTTCTGGAACGACAGTTAGATTTGATGTGGCGAAACAAAGGCAACAACATTTATGAGTAGAAATAGTTCTCGAGATTTGAACTTCAAACTTTTCGACGCTTGATTTGTCTGCTGCAGGTTTTAGCCGTGTCTTAAGTGTTGGATCATCAGTTTTCAACTGTGAAAGACATTTATCATTTCCAGAAGACGTGCTTTCTACATCATCATTAATTTTTTGTTTCTTATGTTGAAACACTCGACATTTTGCACATAAAATATCGTTAACAGAAATTGTTTTTTGATGCCTATTAGACAATGTCGATGCTTCAACCTCAGTTTCGACCATTTTTTTCTTTCCCGATATTTTATTTAAATACTTATTACACCCGGCACACTTAGGCAATTAACACTAAGTTAATTTGCACCAAAGATATAAAACTTCAAAGTTTAACCAATTTTGCTCAAAGGGGTGGTAAAAGTACGTGACCGACAATGTATTTCTACCTTGATTTAAATTACTATCTTTATCGATAACTAAAAACCTATATTTATCATTATTCCAACATGCTGAGCATAAATCTCTAAACTTAGTGTATGTCATATCAGTATTTACATGATCTTCATATACATGTTTGAGATTTTTATCATCTTGACGAAAAAGAAATAATAAATTAACATTATCTCTAACTACATGTTTAGGAATACGAACATAAGTCTGATATAGATAAAAACAGTCAACACTGACATGTCTACCTATACAAAAAAAGGCTCTAACATTGTCTTTCTTCTCACAAGCAATGTCATCAAATATAAAGATAGAATTGGGTTTAGCTTTATCAGGTGAAACTACTTGTTCATGTTCACTAAATGGAAAATACTCTACACCATCTACATTTTTCAACACTTTTTCCAAGAATTTACACTTGGACTGTTGTAGAGATTTTGAGTAGAGATAAATATTTTCAAATCTGAGACTGCACGAATACTATCTGAGAGTATACTACCGTGACGTTTCACTCTCTTCAGCTTAGGCTGAACGAGAGTATCTATATTTGCAACGGAAAGTTTGATTGGTTGTTTCTCGAACCGCATCTTGATCTTGACTACCACAAAAACTATAAATACATTACTTATATAGCCTGACAGTCAGTCTAACGCTAATCTTCATAGTGTAAGGAATACACAGGAGATTAAAAGTTAGGAAACATCGCGGTAAAGGCTTTATTAATAGTATTATCAATAAGTTACCTTTCGAGTTGCATTTACCAGGATACCAGTATAGTGGTTCTGGTACCAAGCTGGCAAAACGATTAGATAGAGGTGATCCAGGTATAAATCCACAAATATTCGAAAAATGGAGAGAATATTGAAGCGAGAAACGCTGCAGATAGAACATTAGCTGAAAAAGCGTGGCAAAGTGTTTTATCTAAAAACTGGTATTGCTGAAAAAGCAGCTGCATTAGCTATAACTAACATCATGAAAGCTAAGTCAAAACTTGGAATGGGGTTGAGAGAGGAAAATGAGAAGAAGAAGATAAAATCAAAGAAATGAGTAGTATTGAGACAGATTGTGGATGCTGCTAAGAAATCCATGATTCCTGATAACGATTCTCAAGTCGCAATCAAAGCTGCCGTTGAGGGCGCTCGAAAAGCTTTTAAAAATGTTGGAGGTAGATATAAAGTGAGAGCACCTCGTATTCTACCTTTACCCTCAAAAGTTGTTGGTATTTTGCCACTAATTCCAGTTTTCCCTGGACTCAGCGTACTTGGAGCACTTACAGGTGGAGCAGCTGGTATAGCAAAAGCTGTAAATGACTCGAATGCAGCCAAACAGCAACTTCAAGAAACTGAACGTCATAATAGAGCAATGGAGGAGTTAGCTCTTGGAAAAGGGTTATATTTGAAACCCTATCGACAAGGTTTAGGGCTTTATCTCAATCCTTGTCATCAAGGTAAATGTGTTAAATCGCAGATACGTAAATCAAAAAAATTAAAAAAACTTTCAGTGAAGCTACTACATTGTGCCTTAACTGACTTTGATATACTCAATTATGCTAAGACTCTAAAGTTGCCATATTTTCGTGCAGTTTTTATGCGAAATGAACTGCCTAGGTATGGTTCTCTTAAAAATGAGTCTGCAGTTATTAATCTTGATGATAGAGATGGCCCTGGAAAACATTGGGTAGCATTTAAAAAGAATGGAAATGAAATAATGTACTTTGACAGTTTTGGTAAACTTCAACCACCCACAGAACTTCTCAAGTACCTGGGTATTGGTGGCTTCATAAAATACAATCATGACAGATATCAAGATTATGATACATTTCAATGTGGTCATTTATGTCTTAAATTTCTATGTGGACAGCTTAAAGTAAAGGGCAAATATAGTCTATATAAGTGCAAGTAATTGCTTGCATGGAATCAGTATACAGAAAGACATCATCATGGATGAATCGCTCACTCTGAGTATTTCAGGAAACTCATCTGTACTAGAAGCAGAATATTCTCCACTCATAGAACTTTCACCAAACAAAAATTATGTTCTAGGTCTGGTTGAATTACTCACTTTCAACTCAATTCCTAACGTTGATGTAGGAAAGAATAAATTTTATATTGGTGATGATGTGGTAACTATACCTTCAGGTAGCTATGAAATTGAAGATGTTGAAAAATATGTACAAAAGAATTTGGAAACTAAAGATATTATAATAATTATTAGGCCCAACAACAATATGTTACGTAGTGAAATCAAGAGTAATCTTGAAGTTAATTTTCAGCCAAAAGATTCTATTGGTCAACTTTTGGGATTTACATCAAGTATTCTTGAAGCTAATAAGAATCATACATCAGATTCACCAGTAGCTATCCTCAAAGTGAAAGCTGTCAGAGTTGAGTGCAATATTACAACTGGAGCTTATATTAACAATCATAAAGTCCATACGACTCATGGGGCATAGCAGGATAAGCATGTGTGTGCTGCCCCTGGCCGAATTTGTCCGGGATTTTTACTCTGAGCTTGTACCGATGGACTATTAACTTTCCTAAAATTTTAGATCTGAAAAAACATTTTTGGGGCAGTTATGGGTGTGGAAAGAAAAATTGAAAAATATTTTTTTCTCGAGAACGGCTGGAGGAATGTTTATGAAAAAAATATATGTTATGGGTTTCGATGGGGGGATATTTTAGAAAAATTATGGATTTTTTTTTTCAAAAAAGGGGTCAAAAAAATTTTCAACATTTTTTTGATTTTTTTTAAATAGGAAGCTTTTTCGGCACACGCACCATTTTTTGCCTAAACATACTTCAGAATATTCTGAAAAATGTACCCCAAGTTAGAAATTAATCGAAGTGGTAGAACAGAGTGAAAAAAATTTAAAATCTTCAGCGTACAGCGTTAAGTGTACCACCCTCTGTATGCATGCGTACTACACAGACTGTAAAGGGGTAATATTTTATTGTGAGTACCTTTCCTCTCACACTTCGTAGTGTAGCTTTATTTTCTTTCGATAATCGGACCTTTTCTGATTATGCAATTTGTTTTCATAATATCAATCAAGGATTTTAACATAGTGGACTAGGAGACCCAAGAAAGTGTAAAAAACCCTACTTTTATATCTGAGAAATCTGAATAAGAAATATATGAATTTAGTTTTTCTTCAAATCTGCCACTAGAGGGCTACTGTTCTTATTTCTCACAAGACAATTAATTTTTCACGGTATAATAACCCACCATATGATTTCGGTACATTATTTTCGGATATTATCTGATCAGCGACCACAAAACCCCATTCTACCAAATATTTGGTATAGTTCTCTGAACGTTTACTGCGTTTCTGGATTTTCGTACGTTTTTTTGAAGTTGATGATGTTTTTTGTGTGATTGTGTTTTATATAATTTTTAAAGCAATTATTGGGTTTTTCAAGCCATATTCTTGAATTAACATTGATTTTACTGATTTGTGCTTACCTTTGTTCCTTGAAAGCATATTACACTGGACAACAAAATATGGCCTACTAGGTCGTTCAACATGCTCTCGGCCTCCAGTATATGGCACTGTGAGTTTTAAAATACCAACCATCACACGATTACACGATACATTTCTGATGGATCTGTGACTTAATAGTGACGCTAGAGTTTTTTGAAATAAAAATTTTTTGCTTAAAGTAAAACAGTTTTGATATTTTCATAAAAATGGAAAAAGAAGAATTTCGGGCATTGATAAAGCATTATTTTTTGAGTGGAAAAAGTGGAAAGGAAACAAAATAAAAGCTTGATAAATATTATGGTGAATCTGCTTCATCGTATTCAACCGTAAAATATTGGATTGCCGAGTTCAAAAGAGGCCGAATGTGCACAAAAGACGAACACGCCGGGGGAGCACTAAAAACAGCGACAACTTCAGAAAACGTGCAAAAAATCAATGACATGACATGGTATTGGATGATCCAAAAGTAAAAGTATGTGAGATAGCTGAGGCCATAGGAATATCAACTGGGTCAGTACATTCAACTTTATATGATTGTTTGGGTATGAGGAAGCTAACCGCAAGGTGGGTGCCGCGTTTGCTGACAATCGATCAAAAACATGAACGTGTTCGCACTTCCCAGCATTGTTTGGACATCTTTAAACGACATCCGTCTGATTTTTTGCGTCGAATAGTGACTTGTGATGAAACCTGGATTCATCATTACACACCAGAATCGAAACAATCAGCCAAAGAATGGGTAGGACTCGGCGGAAGTGAACCAAAGCGACTCAAGACTCAACAATCGGCTAGGAAGGTGTTGGCGTAAGTGTTTTGGGATTCGAGGGGCACATTGTGCATCGACTATTTACAAAAAGGAAAAACAATCAACAGCGACTATTACTGTGCATTACTGGACCGATTAAAGGTCGAAATCGCAAAAAATCAGCCCCATTTTTCCAAGAAAAAATGCATCTTTTTGCAAGACAATGCACCCATTCACAAATCGATGAAAACCATGGCCAAATTGCATGAGTTAGGCTTTGAATTGCTTCCTCATCCACCGTATTCTCCAGATTTAGCACCCAGCGACTATTATCTGTTTCCAAACTTAAAGAAATCGCTCCAGGGACAGAGATTTGCGACGAATGAAGACGCCGAATGGAAAACTGAGGGCTATTTTGAAAGCCTTGAGTAATCTTATTATTCAAAAGGCATCGCAATGATGGAAAATCGTTGGACTAGGTGTATCGAGCTCAAAGGGGACTATGTTGAAGAATAAATAGTAAGTTAGACAAAAATCGTTTGTTTTCTTTGTTAGGCCGGGAGCAACTTGATATGTCGGGTTGGGACGAGATATATCATTTCCATGGTAGTTTTCTGTGCTGAATCCAAATCTGACCTGCGTTTTTTTCGTTGATATCAAATTTTTGAGTTTTTTTGAGTTAAAAATTTTTTCGAAAAATCACAAATCGTGTGATAAAAGGGTGAAAAAATTTTTTTCACGAAAAGAAATACATGCTTTTGATGCGTTTTTTAACACAGAATCCACTGGTGTTTTTGTTTTTTCGATATCTCATATAGTTTTTGAGATATTTTTAAAAAACAAATAAAAACACGAAAAAAAATGAATTTCCAAAAATCCTTATATTTAAGTGAATAAATTTTATTTTTTAGTCTCTCAGGTCTTATTCTCTTCGTTTTTTGATGCAGAAAAAATTTTAAAAAAGTTTACAGTTCCAGCTGTAACGGTTCGGAAGTTACATGACAGAGAACTTGTCTCTTTCTATAGAGTTCCCAATTTGACGGTTTACAAGTACTCGAGACGAATCATTGTACTTTTTCTAATATCTCATTGCGCAGTAATGTCTTTAATATTTGTAATATTTATCATATTTACAGAGCTTTGTGTGGAAGAAAAGTGTTCATGGCGCATGCGCGTCTCCCCTCCACTTCACTCCCCGCCATTATCACACTACTCTTGTTCATATCGCCCTATTCGTTCTCCGCGCAATCTGATCTTCATTCGATTCTAGATCTCTATGGAGTCACAACATATGCTACCTTGTACCTGTTATAGAACTATAATTATTTCTACTTAATTAAAATATATTTGCGCTCAGCTTGTATTCAAGCCTCAGTTTGCAACGATTGCAAAATGCAAAACAGCTGCAAAAATCATCCCGATAGCTTTTGCTACGTTTGCGGTATTTTCATCCCACTAAAAATGAGACAAAACATTTCTCCCACCATTCGAGAAGGCTACGAAATATATTTTCAGATTAAACCCGATAATGGAGAAGAAAGTTGGATACCCAACAGCTGCTGTAAAACTTGTGCGAATAAATTATGGTCGGTGCAACGAGGAGACTTTGATAATCTTTTTAAATTTACTGTTCCTACTTTTTGGAGAGAACCTGAGAACCATATCGATTATTGTTATTTTTGTTTAACAGAAGTAAAAGGCTACTCATCACGTTGCAAGAACAGCATTATTTACCCTAATATTCCTTCAGTGACAAAAGCTGCTTGTGACCGTGACAATTCTTTCCCAGATAATTCTGCAAACCAAAAAGAAGAAGAAATCACTGCTGATGAAAATCAAATCGTAAAATGTAAATCGACCAGAAACTTACCAGAATTATTCGACCGGAAAGAATTGAATGATTTGATAAGGGATCTAAATTTATCGAAAAATCAGGCTGACATCTTAGGCTCTATGCGCAAAGAAAAAAATCTATTGAAAAAAGATGTAAAAATTACTTACCGAAATCGAGATAAAGATTTAAATATATTTTTTTCCAGTCAAGATACTCTCATCTATTGTACCGATGTTGATGGTCTTATTAAGAGCCTTGGTCATGAACACCAGCCAGAGAATTGGCGTTTATTCATTGATGCAAATAAACACAGTTTGAAAGTTGTTCTCTTGCATAATGGAAGTGAATATCCATCAATACCCATTGCTCATGCCACCAATATGAAAGAGTGCTATTCTGTTATGCAATTGTTACTTGAAAAAATTAATTATAAATCATATGAGTAGTCTATCTGTGGCGATTTCAAAGTAATAGGTATTCTCCTCGGATTGCAATCTGGTTACACAAAATTTTGTTACTTTGTATGCACTTGGGACAGCAGAGCACGAGAT
>CAJFCO010017292.1:0-10873 GCA_904066015.1 Synergus gifuensis | reverse complement strand
AGGGTGGGCCATTTTAATCTATCCAGCTAAATTTCTAGGAACCTAAGCAAGATAGAGAGGTGGAATTTAATAGAACAAGTAGTTATAGGTTTAAAATTAAATTAAAATTAAAAATCATCACTAAATTTAATTTAATTCATGGTTTAGACAAAAGTTGAAGAAGACAGAGGGGGACACACAATGGTGCCAACTCCCCTGTCTTTGATATCGATTTTCAAGGTAATTTCAAGGTCAAAATGATTTTTTTAAATGGCAACACCTATTTTCGACCTCGGATTCAGAAAGAGCGGGAAATTCGACGTTCAGATATGTATCCAAGTCATCGGTAACTTTTAACCTTGAAGCTAATTAAAGGTCATTTAAAATCAACAAAGTTTTCCGGAAGGTCATGTTCATTCCTGAAGTAAATTTCAAAGAGGAATTCAATGGTGACACTCAATTTGACCTCGAACTTGATTTTCAAGGTCATTTCAAGGTCAACTTTGTTTTTTTAAATAGGAACCCCTCCTTTTGACTCCGGATTCAGAAAGAGCGAGAAATTCTACGTTCAAATGAGGCATCATTTGTGGGGTCAGTTTATATTTGTTACAGCAAGATCGTGTAGAGATCCAGCCAGTTAAAGCAAGATCATGTAGGGATCCAACCAGTCAAGGCAACATCGTGTAGAGATCCAGCGAATTAAGGTAACATCGTGTAGGGATCCAGCCAGTCAAGGCAACATCGTGTAGGGATCCAGCCAGTCAAGGCAAGATCGTGTAGAGATTAAGCCAGACAAGGCAAGATCGTGCAGAGTTCCAGCCAGACAAGGAAAGATCGTGTAATGATCCAGCCAGTCAAGGCAACATCGTTTTAGAGATCAAGCCAGTCAAGGCAAGATCGTGTAGGGATCCAGCCAGTTAAGGCTGGATCAAGTATTGATTCCACGTATTATTTGATGATTTTTATTTGAAAATATCGATTTGCCTGGCTGGATCTCTACTCGATCTTTCCTTGACAGGCTGGATCTCTGCACGTTCTTGCCTCGACTGGCTTAATCTCTACACGATCTTCCCTTGAATGGCTGGATCTCTGCACAATCTTGTCTTGAGTGGCTGGATCCCTACATGACCTTCCCTTGAAAGACTGGATTTCTAAACGATGTTGCCTTGACTGGCTAGATCTCTACACGATCTTGCCGTAACAAATACAAACTGACTCCACAAATGATGCCTCATATGAACGTAGAATTTCTCGCTCTTTCTGAATCCGGAGTCAAAAGAAGGGGTTCCTATTAAAAAAAACAAAGTTGACCTTGAACTGACCTTGAAAATCAAGTTCGAGGTCAAATTGAGTGTCACCATTGAATTCCTCGTTGAAATTTACTTCACGAATGAACTTGACCTTCCGGAAAAATTTGTGGATTTTAAATGACCTTTAATTAGCTTCAAGATTAAAATTTACCGATGACTTGGGTACATACCTGAACGTGGAATTTCCCGCTCTTTCTGAATCCGGGGTCAAAAATAGGTGTTCCCATATAAAAAAATCATTCTAACCTTGAAGTTACCTTGACAATCGATTTCAAGGTCAAGGGAGTTGGCACCATTGTGTGTCCCCCTCTGCCTTCTTAAACTTTTGTCTAAACCATTTCTCTCTTGCTTAGGTTCCTAGAAATTTAGCTGGATAGATTAAAATGGCCCACCTTATATATATATATATATATATATATATATAAGATTGTGCTTATGAACGAAGAAGAGGAAAGTTGATAAAATTTGGATGAATGTAGATTAAGATTTTTGTCTTGAGGTACGTTATTATAGTTTCAATAGTGTTATTTATAGTTTGTCGTATTGAATTACATTTCTCAGTCCGCAATGTTTGCATTTTTTAAAGCTTTTCGAAAGTTCTAGTCTCATATCATTCTTAGGTTCAATTTTTATGTCTGATGCGTTTTCTAAGTTGAAATTATTGTTTTCGAGTAGTTTTTCTTTTTTGATGGTGAGTGAGAGACTGTTATTTTTAAATTTTTTTTGGGGGATAACTTAGAGCTTTGGTTTTCTTTTGTTGGTGGTAATTGGTATATGGATTTGCTGGGACCTGGTAAGTTTGGGAGGGGATTTTGAAAATGATTTCTTCCTTGAGAAAAGGTTTCTTGTGAAAATTTTAGTAATTCGTTTTCTTTTTTGATATCTAATAGAGTTAGACGTTGGAATGGGAGCCCGAGGGAAGATTCTTTAATTTAGTTGTTATACAGTTTTGCGATGATTTTTAATGATGCGTATACTTTTGCTTGAGTTATATTGTTTGCAATTCCTGATTCTTCTAAATTGCCTATTGTACACATAGCAATCCTTGTGAGAGTTCTTGGTGACGTTTTAATGCGCACTGTTGCAAATTGAGGGTAGGGAAATTTTTGTTTTTGACAGATATTGTAAAGTTTTTCAATTGTTTCTATTCCAAAATGTGATTTTTGGAATTGGATAATTAATTTCATGTCTTCCGTTATTAGTGGAAGTAGGTTTTGTATCGCATTTCGTGTTGCTACATCTCTAGATGTTCCGCTGCTGATGATTACGTGATTTTTGTATTTTATTTCAGTATTAAAGATAGGATTGTTAGGTGAGTCGCATGCAATTGATGATTCGAAAGTTATCTGTTGCTGGCCCTTTCTTAAAAGTATGGTATTTAGCATTGGTATGAAGGTTTCGTTGGACATTGTGGAGATTGGTTTTTTATAGGTGGAAAGTTTGTGATTGGAAGGTAGATGCTTGGCCTAATTCGGTTTGAGGATACAATTGTATATTTGTATCGTTACCTGTTTCTTTAGTAGGAGCTGGTTGATTAGAGTTAAGAAGTCATTGAGCTTCTTGTGGGGCTGTTGGTTCCTGTTCCGGTTGTTGATTCTGTGGCAAGTTGTTTTGCAGGTTTTTTTTTTCTAAATGTAATAACAAATTAGTGGCTGAATCCCATAATGCACCTATGAGATGGAAGAACCAACCGAATAAGCTATGTATCGGGCATTCGTGTAGAAAATTGTCGGCTATAAAGTTGATGAATTTCATTATTATTACTATTCCGATTAGATCTGCGCTTGCTGTTCCGAAACTTGTAAAACTTGAGTAAAATTTTTCCCATGCTGATTGGGCTATTTTCTCTATTGTTTCTTCGTCAAGGATGTTTGCGACAGAAAATCCGTGATTTACTATCCTTTGTCCCATTATACCTCGGGCTAAGCTGTTTAAGATTATGGATTTTTCTGCCGGTAGCATAATGTGGCTGCGTAATCTGTCTAAATCTGCCTGAGAGTAAATACCACTAGTAGCTTGGTTTGTTAGAATTCTATACGTCCATGTTTCTTTTGTTTCCGGTGTCATTTTTGCGGGATCTACGGCTTTAATTCATTTAGGTAGCATTTAATACCATGATGTATCTAATAGGTACATGACTGGTAAGAAGATACTACAATCTATTTCTGTGCTGGTGATTGTTAAAATGTGCGTACGGGGGGTTAAAAATACTGGTTTGTCGCCTTTTGTTATTGATTGTCTATATTTTACTTCTACTGGTAGGCACTTGATTATATGAACTACTTCTCTTGCGAGGATGGACATATAACCTGGTCCCTTCATTAGAAGATACGCGAATTCGTCGGAGCCTGTATGGCCAAGGTTAAGGAATTTCTAAAGATTTTTTGTTCTAAACGACAACGTTGTGTGAAGACATATCGATAAAGTGTGAGCATTTCTGTTCTCACATGTCTTTCTACGTATACAAATGTTGAGTTGACATATGTGAAAATATCCATATTTTAAATATGGGGATGTTTGAATTCTAATAGTGATAAGCCTTTTCTTCTTTCGTATATGGGTAGTTTAGGGTGTTCTTTTCATATAAATATATTGCTGCAAATTGATTGTCTTCCTTTTTCTATTAATGCAAAGGTAATATTTTGATTGGTTAGGGAGTTTAGAACTTCTGGGTTTTTGGCGTGTTTATCGTATGTTTTTTTTCCGGTACCTTCGTATAGAACTTCGTACTTTGTATCTTCTAAAGTTGCAGGTTTCGTCTGGTAATGCATTCTAAAATGTGTGTCCTCCTTCTCTGTCCATGCATTGTGTTTCAGATAATGAGCATACGACTCCTGAATGAAGGTGTATTTTATTCGAGCAGTATATCGTAGCAGTATGGTCTAAGAGTGTTATTTTTACTTTAGCTTGAACGACTACCTTATCCCAAGTTCCAAGCGGGTTAGAAAATGTTGATCCTTCACATGTACCGTCGTTTTCTAGGGATCGGCTAGTGTTACTGAGTGGAGATTTGTGGTATTAAGTGCTAGGTTTGAAAGTGTTATGTATGTTGTTGCATAAAAGGTTCTGGTTAAATGCATTCTTTCGCATTGTTCTATTAAAATTTCTTGTATATATTCGCTTTTTCCGTTGTTAACGGCTGCAGTGTGAAAATTCATTCCACAACGGAGAATGGTTCTATCAATTTCGACTTTACCTTGTATAACTTTAGTGTTTGTGAATTCATTTATTTGTATTACTTGAATGTCAATTGGCTCTATGATTATTTCTGGTTTTGGTATATCGCACTCTCCTACCTCTAATAAGGAAAGGGTTGTGATATTTGTCTGCGAAGATCCACAGTCGCATCCCACAATGGCATTGGTTGGGTATATCCACATCAGTAGAAAAAGAAGGTTGATGAAACGTTTAATCTTGATTTTCATTATATGGAATAGGAGGGTTTAGTTAACTAGATCTTTTACTGCTTGGTTTATGATGATAGGAATTTGGTGGTGTTTTTAAAGAAAAAATTTTATATAACGTGACGGATTTTCACCACATTATTGATCCTCTTCCCAGCCAGTAAGAACTCCACTAGATTTAAGTGTATGAGAGTGAGAATGCACGTATGAGAGTTGAATAATGGATAATAAGAGCTTAGATTTAAGATTAATACTGCTATGTTTTATATCTACCCCGTACCTTTGCTTCCAAAGAACGCAACCCTAATCATTTGTCTCACGCTTTAATATATTTGTCTACCGTCTGGGATGCGTCCGTCGTCCTATTATTTTATTTTCATCCTCCAAAACTGCAAAATCCAACAGTTAAAAGTATTCAAAGCTTGCATTGTTTACAAATTGTCAAAACATGTGGACAAAACATATGCCTTAACGGCATAAAAAACCCAGATTTATTCAAATAGAATATGAAAACGATACAAGAGACATTTTGTGAACAGAGATTGTTCGAGAAGAAAATGTTTTAACGAATGCCTGGCATTGCTAATGAATTTCAAGGACACATGTCAATTTTGCGCGTGTGGGAAGAAGCGACGTTGGGGTCGTCATGCGTTTTTGAAAAACAAGGCGAAAAGAATTCAATTTCTAAAAGAACGAGAAAAAGGATCAGCTTCAGTGCTGAGAACGAGATTTTGTGTTTTTTGACGCTTTGGTCAAAACACGAGATTGGCTTCGTTGCCAACGATTTGCAGTTTTCCCATTTATTGGGGAATTTTGTGTGTTTTGACGTTTTGGTCAAAACACGAGATTGGCTTCGGTGCCAACGATTTGCAGTTTTCCCGTTTTTCAGGGAATTCACCTCTTTTCCTGACGCTTTGGTAGAAAAAGAGGGAAGAAGTTCATAAAGAACGTGATTTTGTTACTTGTACATTTACAAAATGCGAAATACAATTATATTAATTGAGAAAATGATATCGATGTTTTAAAAGGATATGTATCCAGAGGACGCCGTCGATTCGGAGATCCACACAAAACACTTCACTACGATCGATCGCAGAAGACTAACGACGCACCAACGTCGCTTACGAGCACTCACTCCGCTCCATTACCACTCTCCTCGCGTCCTGCCGTTCGTCCTGCCAATAGAAAAAGAGCTTTAGCTCTCGCGTATGATATCAAAAGAACACTGTGAATAACACCTTATTCACAATACATGATTTTTGAATCTAAGATGTTTTAATTTAGGTTATGTCGTAACAATAACCACCAAAAAAGGAGTATGTCTGTATTTTCCTGGGTCTTTTGGAAGTCAAGGTAGGCGCTCGCAATTTACGAATTCTCCCGAATATTTTCTTTTGAGATTTTGTTGTTACGTAACGCTCGGCCAAAATCCATGTGTGTTATAGCGCCGTACTTTTGAGTTATTCTGAGAAATTATTGTAGTTTGAGCATTTTAACGAAGTTCTACCGGTACATAGCTAGTCAGCACAAAACATTTTATGAATTAGACTCACGAAGTAGTTGATGCGACAACACTACCATATATGGGCATATCCACGAAAAGTGTCATTTTCTCTTAAAAAAAAGTTAAAAAATAAATCTTAAAGCACACTTTTGAAACTTTTTTCCTACATTCCACATACATATAGAAACTCATTTTTTAGGGTGGTAAATAACTTTCCGCATGCGCGCAGTTTGCACAAAAATATTGAAACAAATAACTCCATCAATTTAATTGAATTAATAATATTTTTGAAATTGAAGGTGAAATAGGATTGTTTTTCCTTCTTAAATGTTCAGGATACTTTTCGGTAGTGTGTAAATTACTCTATTCTTGATTGAAAATATATAAAGAGTATCCGAAACTAAATAATGCGGACTTTTCTTAAAAAATTCGTAATTTTATTCCTAAATTTTTAGTTATAATACTCTATCTTATATTAAATGGATATAGATATATTATGGATATATTATATATATTATATTATATCTTATAATATTCTATCTTCAATATTTTAAATCGAAGTCAGTTATTTTTCCAATACTAAAGTGTATATCCTGACCATTTGGAATATAAGGGAACGAAAATTCAACAGTTAACAGAAAATATATTATGCTATTTATTATTTTTCAAAGTATAGCGAAATATCACAGAAAAGTGAAAGCTAATTTTTAGTATGTTTCTTTCGCCTAATCTGCCTAATCTTAGTTTTGTGTTCAAGTACAGTGAAATACGTAGATGGTTTTAAAGAGAAATGAATACATGTAGCTTTTTTTAAACATTTTATACATGACAAGAAACGTGTTCGAAGTGTGGTTGACTCTTTCCGATGCCAAAATAATTGTCGCGTTTGCATCGTGTTAGGCATAGGTTTTAAAATGAGACCGGCAGTAAGTTATTAATTAAGTTATAAATTATTATATCACACAATATTCTGAAAATTGTATTTAATTATATTAAATCATAGATACCAGATATCAAAATTACAATATTGATACAATATAATATACTATATAATAATATTACTCTATCTCTGATTAAAAATTGGTTAAAAATTGTATCAATTATAGTTTTTTATTATTAAACTAATATCCAATATTTAAAAAAAATAAATAAAAATATTTTCTTCAACCTTCCTATAATTCAATTTGATATTAATGTTACGATCATACTTGCATAGCCCTATGCAAGTCGCGATAAGCAATTTGAGAACTCTGTTTTGCTGACGAAGCATGCCGGAGTCTCTCAAGGTGCTTAAAAGTGGACAGCGAAACACTCGAATGAAAGAACCTCCACTACAAAATAATTTTAATTTTTAAATGAACAAAAAAATATACTTCATTCCATGAATTTTCATATTTTTCAGAATTTTAATTGTATAAAACTCCATTTAATTTAGAATTATAATATAGAATATATGAGTGCCTGTAATATGTATGTGTGTGTGAATGCAACGCGCATACACCGTGGCAAGCGAGCATTCTCTCTCTCCCTTAGTTCGCCGCTGTAATCGAATCTACTCTCTCTATCTATCTTATGGGCATGGGACCCACGGCTCGACGACCATAGTATCTTCACATGACCCGCTTCCTCACCACTCACCCCCTTGCCATCATCCTACCTCCGTGCAGAGTCTTACACTATCAAGAAACGCACGTGCTATCTAACGTCAAAACAAACGCCACGTGCTTTGATAGGATTTATTAAAGGGCTCACTAATATATATTTAGATGCATATTTATATATATTAGTGAAATAAAATAAATTACATATGACTAAGGCGTAGATTAATAAATATTGGAATAATCCAATTGAAACTCAACGATCTGAAAATTGGAAAAACTTAAAATAATATCAGAACGTCTAAAGAGACTCTATTAATAAATTATTATTTCTTAAAATTAAACTACAACAAAATAAAAATGAAGAAACATTTGAAAGTGATCAGAAATGATGACAGTGTTCCTGTCTCATATGGCTGCGATCACGCCACAAAGTTTCTCATGTCAATTTCACAACATTAGCAAAAAAGTCACGAGGCACGATTCCTATTTTTCCATAAAACTGTCCACCTAGCAAAAATCCCTTCCTAATTTATCCCACCTCAAACCGACGAGCCGAGGCGTTCCTAAAACATTTCTGCAGATACTTGAACAACCTGGTACCGACCAGAAGTACTCCTCTTTTGAAATCTTAAGTCTGAGCAACCCGGGGCTGCCCAGAACTACTCAGACCTTTGCCCGTCCGGTATTCGGTAAGATTCTATGGCAGTGGAACTTATACTGGGATATGTGAGTCCAATAGTACCTTGTTAATCGGAAAAATTCCGATAACAGAGAGAAGGCCTTAAAAGAGTATAGGGTATAATCTGTGTAAATTTTTCGGGCGTCCTGTGAATTCTATGATAGTGCAACTTATACTGGGATATGTGAGTCGAATAGTGCCTTGTTAATCGGAAAAATTTCCATAACAGAGAGAAGGCCTTAGAAGAGTATAGGGTATAATCTATATAGAATTCCAGGCGATAAATTATTGAACTCAAAATCCACTTATCGAATCTCAAAACGATAAGGAGATTTTGACATAACGATAGGAAATTCTTTCAGTGAGAAATAGACAAAATGCTCTATTCTTGATGAAAGAAATTCGAATTGACAGCTGCGCGAGTGTCACGGTGTGAGTTCGCGAAAAAGACATGAGTTGCGTGAAAGTAAGTGTCGTAACGGACATAAAAATTACAGCCCAATAGGAAGGGCGCGTGTCTAAGGGTGAAGATTCCCCTTAGAACCTCACCGTTCCTCTTGGTAGGAAATTAAGGATTGTTAAAATTAAGGATTACCAACAGAAGGGTAAGATGTATCAAACCTATTTTACTTTGAATTAAAATAAATGTTTCTCTTCCAACTCTCTAGTTTTTCTTGAATTCACCAGTTTCCTAATTTTCTTGTAATTAAAATTCGTGAACGAAAGGGACAACAACTCTCAGTCCGAGAGTTTGGCAGTTTGTGAAGGCCTCCCCCGTAGGAAAAATTATTTAAATTTTTGAAAACAGAAAACCCGACATAAAATAAATTTAAGAAATTTAATTAACATTTTCGTACGTAACAAACTGATGGTGGCAGCGGTGGGATTAACCCTTGCTGTTGCCCCCATTATTTCACGTTACCATTACCAAAGAACCTTTGGTAACATTGTAAATTATTGACTTTTTATTATTTGGCAGCTTATGATATAATTGCACACGATATTGATTTTCGAGATTAATCAAAAACCCCAGCCTTCTTGGCCAGGGAACCCAGCCTTCTTGGCCATGTATTTATAATCTCGAAAAGAAACCTTCGTAAATAAATTATTATTTATGTTTAAATTCGATTTTAATTACCGAAATTAATCAAAAACCCCAGCCTTCTTGGCCAGGGCTCCCAGCCTTCTTGGCCATGTGTTTTTAATTTTGAAAAGAAATCCTCGTAAAGAAATTATTATTTATTTCCAATTCGTTTCCGATTTCTTGAATCAACCAAAAACCCCAGCCTTCTTGGCCAGGGCACCCAGCCTTCTTGGCCAGGTATTTTTGATTTTAGAAACAGAAATAATTTTCAAAATCAACCAAACACCCCAGCCTTCTTGGCCAGGTATTTTTGATTTTTTTGAAAATAGAATTTTACACAAATAATTTTTAAGAAATTTGCTTCTAAAATGGTTTTTGAAAATGCCTAATTTATCTAAGGAAAGGAATCCCAAGCGGAAGAACAACCATCGTGCAGGAAAACAGGCACGTGCTAAATTAGAAAAAGATTCTACTATTGACCAAAAAATTCTTTCATCTGTTGCTCCTACTGTACCTCATATTCCAAAAGAATTTCAAGAGCTAAAGGAATTAGAAACTCAAAAATTAACTAATTTTGATCAGTTTACGAACTTCTTTGAGGAAGCTCTGAACAGAGCAGAGGTTCTAGTAAAAGCTTTTAAAGTACAGAAACGGGTCTCTGGTGAATTCAGAAAATTAAGGGTGATTAAAAATTCTGAAAACTCTGAAAATAATCCGGGTACCTCAGGTCAATGAACCTACGCTATTATCCTATCGGTATCACGGATCGAGAACTTCATGCCGCCCTTCGCGTCTGAATATTTTTACCCGCAATATCCTCATTTACCGGAAGTTATTTGCTTGGATTCACAAATTCTAACGAATGGATTTGCGGTTTTGGATATTGAAATAGATAGCCCCTGTAATTTTATAAATGAAGATTCAATAGAGGATCTCAGTGGTATCGATCGATCAGTTATTGACATTTTTGGAAATGGACAGATTGTAAGCATTGGCGAAATAAAATTGCCGTGTCAGGGTCAAATTCTTATGTTCAAGGTTGCCTCTGCTCTAACCCCTTTTTCTTCGAGCGGAATCCTAGGGATACCTGGATTGATTCAATTAGGTATTGTTTAAGTAATATATTCAGACATTCTGAATTAAGAACTCACCTCTTTCTATTAACGATAAATCAGAATATATAATTAATACAAAATTCAATTTTTGCGAAATCCGAGCTTATTCAAGTTTGCAACTGGGTTCTACTCAATTACAAATTTATGCAGCTCCTCCGCGCTGACCGTGAACTGATACGCGTAAGCGAAGGGATGGT
>CAJFCO010017289.1:29306-40097 GCA_904066015.1 Synergus gifuensis | reverse complement strand
TTTCTGTGTCTCAATGTAAGTTGGAAAAAATACTTTATAAATACAACTATCTACTTTAAAAAATTTTCAAATTACGTTCTTATCAATTAATAAACCTTTTTATATTCATAAGTTTAAAATATTATATGAAATGGATAAAAGGTACAGCTATTGATTCGTGTAAGAAATATAGATAGAAATATTGATAATATTTAATTTCATTGTAAATAAATAATTATTTATAATGAAATTGAATATTATCAATGTTTTGATCTACATTTCTTACACGAATCAATAGCTGTTCCTTTTATTTTATATTTATTTACATTTAAATTTCCCGGCATATGTCGCCATATTGAATTTTAGTTCCGATTAGTGGTTTCATATTTTAGAGGGCGCGCGAATACTGCGCCACTCTTTAACGTTTAGTTTCCACCCACTGGGGTTGACTTTCACCAGTTACCGTGAGTAAATGAAGCGTAGCACGGAATCGAGACCGGCGTACATTTATAGTTTGAACGCCGCCCTTTCATTTCATCTGAATTTGAACTCTTAGTAACAAATAGAACGGAAGTTATGAATTAAAAAAAAAAGTTATTTTCCTTCCTATTTGTTATAAACAAACGAGACCTGTCTCAGAAGTTTATAAAAATTTCCCACTAGCCATAACTAGAAGAAAAAAATCATTCGATCGTTAATTGTCGAGTTATTAACCGATAAAGATTCGTCGAAAGTCGACTGTTAGTTGTAAAATGGAATAAAACAATGAATTTTCATTAAAAAATGAAATTATTGATTGTTTATGGTAAAATGTACCATCAAGTAGACATTCGAGCTGCGAATTATTTTTTTCCGGGCTCCAGAAAAAAACGGTATGGAATTTAGGAAAAAGCTTTTTCTTAATTGCAAGATGAATAACTCATAAACTATTGCACTTGGAAAATTCGATTTTGCATCGATTGTTGCACTGCTACAAAAATATGCTTCACCATGAGCGAGAAGTCTGCAGTTGCATTATTTATTAACTTATGGCAAATTACATGTTTTTGATTAACAATTTGATAACTTCTAAACAAATAAAGTTAGGATAACGAAACTTACATATTTTCGTAGGAAATTTCCCGCTCTACGACTTTTGTTTAAAGCTTTTTTTTCCAGAAATGCACTGTTTTCCGTCAATCCAAGCTGAAATGCAAAAAACACGATTTTTCAGCTATTTCCCCCTTCTTGGGGTGTAGCGTACAAAATTTTTTGTTCAAATTTGCTCTACAATGTTTCTGTTGCCCCCGAGAATATCTCTGATTTTTTTCATAGGTGTTACAATTTTGTCGCGAAAAAAGTCTTATTTGACTGTACTACTAAACTTTAGAGGTTATGTAATTTAATAAAAAAGGAAAAATACTAATTTTAATTGCAGGAAAGGTTTATACGCAATTCTACAAGTGTTTTTACGTGTATTTAGGTAGGTGGGGGTGACGGACTAGAGAGGATTTTTAAATTCGTACTATGGAATGGATGAAAATAGACATTTATAAGTGCTCCAAAGTTACAGAAAGCATGTTTTAATTTGATTTGTTTTTCTTTAGAATTTGAAAACATGGAGAAATGTAAATGTAAATGTAAATTATACTTCGTAAATATAGAATAAAGTTTTTCATTAAAAATAATACTTTATTTTACATTTTATTAGCGATTCACTGGGGTATCTCATATTATGAGAATAGTTTGACGAGTTTGGAAAAAGCACTTTTTTGACATTTTATGGATTTTCATGAAAAAAAAAAAAAATTTAATAAAATTTTTCATTTCAGAATCTTATTGTAAACTAAATTCCCTTTAAAATGACCTATATTACTTTTAAATTCAGTCCATAGAATTCCGGCAATCACACCAAACAGAGTTGGTATCTCATATTAGGGTACTCTCCTCTACTGTAAAAAAGGAAAAAGTGATAAATTTCAAAAATATGTGAAAAAAGGTAAATAGGTGAGGACTTGATAACTGGAAATTTTAACAAATGAAAAATGGTTATTAGCAAATGTAACCATATGGATTTCCTTTATTATATCTTTGATCGATCTTAAACATTTAGTTCTTTTCTCAGTTTGCTGATTTTTAAAGGCAACAATTGGACTAAATCTTTACAGACGCTTAATTCCGTTTTCATTAATTCCTTAGCGCATGAATCCTTTTCACAATAATTGACCAAAAGAGCATAAGAATCGAAACTCTTTTTAACATTCATGAGTTGAATATGCTTATCAGGAGTTATAATTTTATTATAGAGTCTTCCTAGTTGAAAATAAGTACACAAAGCTGGTCGCACCATTTCCTCTGGAAATTTTTTGTTCCCATGAAATGCCCTGCAATCTTGCAGGGATTCTAAAAATTTCTCAAAATACCTAATTGCAGATGTAGCCAGATTATTTATCTTATTCAACACATTAGGTGCCGGTCTTTCATCTGTGGCTTGTAATCGCTCCAGCTTAATATCCAGAATCTCTGAGTACGTTTCACCCAATTCCATCCATATTTGCATGCAAGCTGTTTTGTAGTATGTTTCGTTTATTTCTGTTATCACAGCTTCCAGAATATCGACTCTTCTTTTGTGCATTTTAGCTTGACGATCTTCGTTGTTTTCGAAGAATGCTAAATACTTGTAAACCTGGGACATATCTTGCATAAGTTGTACATAATCCGAGGCATGATTTTCTAAACAATAATATTGTTTCGCATCTTCTATCCATTTTTTCACTTTACAGAATACTAACTTCGCATCACTGAAATCTAGAAGATACTTGTCGGTTACATCATTCGCAATGACTTCTACCTCGGCTTCTATAGTTGTAAACTTTAAATTATCCAAGCAATTTTCTTCTAAATCTGATTTAGAATTTGGTTGAGTACAATTAACATCTGATGAAACATCATTATCATTTTCATTTTCAATTGCACTCTTCTGCAAAAGACGTTCTTTAGATGCACTTAAAAGAAGAATTCCATACTTGGCCCAACATCTGGAAATATCTGCACTTCTATGTTTAAAATTTTCCCATTTGGCAGCTACTTCTTCACTTACTCCACCTTTTTCTTCCGCTTTCAAAGTGTTTTCATACTTTTGCAGTATGTAAGTAGCAGCAGCTAAATAGTGTCTCGCTTGTTGGAAGCATTCTTTCTCGAGAAAGAATTGTGAGAGTGTGGCTGCATTTAAGGCCCACTCAACACTTTCAAAATCATTTTGTTCCAATTGTCTGCGTAAAGTCATGTAACAGTAAACTGCTGATTTGAGATAATCCTCCATAGATCCATAAATTTGGGCTAAGTAGTAGAGAGTCAGTGTATGCAATTTCTCTAATACCTGAGCTGATTCCGGTTCTTGAACAATTTTCAGACCAAATAATGTTGTCATGCTAATAGGCTCAGCACCGGAATTTTTGTATTCCTTGTAAACACACTTAGCACGCTCTAAAAAATTTTTCGCAACTGCAGGTTGATCTCGCTGAGACCAAAGTATTCCTAGTTGATTTAGAGCACTTAACATTGCTAATATTTCTTCCGGTAAAATGGCGGTTTTATTCAACTTTGAAATGCATTTCATGAGGAAGTCTTCTCCCATTTTCAATTCCTCAGTTTCGATATATAAAATACCGAGGTTGAGACACACCACAGCAAGAAGAGCAATTTCTTTATTTTCTTCTTCAACTGATTTGTCTGAACCTTCCAGAATAGCATGCATACTTTGCAAAATTGTTATTGCAGCATATTTGCTCTTATATGGTTCCTTCTCAACGTCGAGTAAACTATCTACGTCTAGTAACTTTTTTACTTGTGCAAATTTCTCACTTAGTTCCGGTAATTTAGTTTTGAGATCCATTATTGTGACCTTCTATTCTCAGGACCTAGACTTTTTTTTGCATTCAATTTTCACAAATTAAGTTACAGGATTCTCAAAAGTTATTTCTTGATATTTTCCAAATGCTGGTACAGCATCTGTAAAGAAAATAAAAAATATGAATTATTAAATTTTTATTTACTGGGGGGCTACTTGCTTTTTGTAGGTCAACCAATTAATTAATATATTTTTTAACTTTTTTTGGACTTATTTCTTTTTAATTTAACTTGTGTAACATTGTTTTTTAATTTACCATTCGTAAAATTTTTGTTTATAAATTTGTTTCCATTCTATTTATGGTATTGATTAAGAGTTTTGAACCCAATCACATAAATACATCCGGACAATTTTTCAGTACATCATATTAGATATATTCCCCTTAAAATATGTTCAAAAAAATCTTTTTTAGGAAACTCGATTTTGTTACCACTACAAAGCTTCCTCTATGAGGAAGCAAAAATGAGCGCAATATAAGATTTACACCACTGTGAAAAAAATTTTTTAAAAAGAATTCTTTCAGGACGCTTTCGATGTATATATAACTTAAAGCACAAAATTACTAAAGTTTTAAATGTAATTTGAATTTAATCTCCATAATCAATAGCTTATTATTTTCATTAAAAGATTTTCTATTCAAATTTCATAAGTATTATAATTTTAATCATTACAAAGGAGGTAGATATAAATACCTTGTTTCTTTTTGCTTTGCTTATATTTTTAGCCCAATTTTCTTCATTTCTTGTTCTCTTTATAGTACCAGTTGGAGATTTTGTCAAAATTAGTGACATTTACTGTTTTTAATTATTAACTTTCACAATTTACTGATATATTTGCTTTGTATCAAATTCAATATTCTCTAAATTTTACGAGACGTCTGATGTTTTCCTAGATAATCTTCAAATTGAATAACTGAAGATAACTCGTTCTTAACAGCATTATGTATCGAACTCACATATTCTCACACATAAAAATATTGTATATAAATATTACATCATAGAGGATCTAGAAGCAGCAACAGGACGATACTAGGTCGTTCAAGATGCTCTCGGCCTCCAGTATATGGCACCGCGAGTTTTAAAATACCAACCATCACACGATTACACGATACATTTCTGATGGATCTGTGACTTAATAGTGACGCTAGAGTTTCTTGAAATAAAAATTTTTTGCTTAAAGTAAAACAGTTTTGATATTTTCATAAAAATGGAAAAAGAAGAATTTCGGGCATTGATAAAGCATCATTTTTTGCGTGGAAAAAGTGGAAAAGAAACAAAAGAAAAGCTTAATAAATATTATGGTGAATCTGCTCCATCGTATTCAACCGTAAAATATTGGATTGCCGAGTTCAAAAGAGGCCGAATGTGCACAAAAGACGAACACGCCGGGGGAGGACCAAAAACAGCGACAACTTCAGAAAACGTGTAAAAAATCCATGACATGGTATTGGATGATCCAAAAGTAAAAGTGCGTGAGATAGCTGAGGCCATAGGAATATCAGCTGGGTCAGTACTCAACTTTACATGATTGTTTGGGTATGAGAAAGCTTACCGCAAGGTGGGTGCCGCGTTTGCTGACAATCGATCAAAAACATGAACGAGTTCGCACTTCCCAGCATTGTTTGGACATCTTTAAACGAAATCCGTCTGATTTTTTGCGTCGAATAGTGACTTGTGATGAAACCTGGATTCATCACTACACACCAGGATCGAAACAATCAGCCAAAGAATGGGTAGGACCCGGCGGAAGTGCACCAAAGCGACCCAAGACTCAACAATCGGCTGGGAAGGTGTTTGCGTCAGTTTTTTGGGATTCGAGGGGCATATTGTTCATCGACTGTTACAAAAAGGAAAAACAATCAACAGTGACTATTACTGTGCATTACTGGACCGATTAAAGGTCGAAATCGCAAAAAATCGGCCCGATGTTTCCAAGAAAAAATGCATCTTTTTGCAAGACAATGCACCCGCTCACAAATCGATGAAAACCATGGCCAAATTACATCAGTTAGGCTTTGAATTGCTTCCTCATCCACCGTATTCTCCAGATTTAGTCCCCAGCGACTATTATCTGTTTCTAAACTTAAAGAGATAGCTCCAGGGACAGAGATTTGCGACGAATTAAGAAACCGAATGGAAAACTGAGGGCTATTTTGAAAGCCTTGAGCAATCTTATTATTCAAAAGGCATCGCAATGTTGGAAAATCGTTGGACTAGGTGTATCGAGCTCAAAGGGGACTATGTTAAAGAATAAATAGTATGTTAGACAAAAATCATTTGTTTTCTTTGTTAGGCCGGGAGCGACTTGAACGACCTAGTAGATCGGGGCGCCGAAGTATTCTCACCTCTCACGCGCTCTGTTTATATTTGACTCGCAATTTGAATGCTCATATTTCTTTAACGATTGATTCAATTGAAGTAAAACTTTTCATAAAACTTTATTATATCCTAATGAACATTTCTTCCGCTGGAACTTTGGGCTTACTCAAAATTCCCTCGATAAACGAAGCGTTTCAAAGTTGCGTAACGTTATTTTGATACCGGATAGAAAAAAAATTAATAACTTTTTTTCATAACAAATCGGAAAAGTTTTAAAGAGCATATCATCTTCAAAACACTTTGAAGCATAACTCATCCAATTTTCATTAAAAAATATTAAAAACTCTGTCTTTTGGAGCGAGTAGAAGTAAAAATACGTATTAAATTTAATTTTTCAAAAAATTGAGTTCCACTTTCTTTTAGAAACAGTAAGAAATACAACTTTTTTGTAAGGAGATAAAAGATGCGCCATGAAATTTCCTACAAAGCCATATATGTAAAAAATTTTATTTTCGAAATCGATTTTGAAGACATCAGGGGCCAACTCGGGAGGTTTGAAGCGGCCAGGCGAATTTTATGCGTGGTTATAGAATTCGGACCCTCAATTATGGAAATTGTAATTTTGGTTCAAATTTAGGGGTCCGACATTTTTTTAATTTTGCAAAAAAAATTTTTTCGTTTAAACGTGTTTTTTTAACATAGTCCAAAGATCACACTTGCACAGAGCCAAAGGATTACGGTGAAATATAAAAAAATACCTGCATTTGAAGTTGGACGGTACTTTTCCCCATGTTAATTGCATAAGAAACTTTGAGTGCTTTGAGGCAAATGTTAATATTAACCGATTTCGCTAAATTAGGTGGAGATCATTTTTTTTGGTCATTATAACAAAATAGGGAGGTGAGACCAAGAAGAATCGAAAAAAAAAACAAATCACCAAGAGTAAATAAGGACCACCCTAATGAGCACGTTGCTTCCTGGAAACAAATATGATTTGCTTACTCATAGAGGAAGCATTAGTTAATTAATCAAATGAATTAATATTAGGTTACCCTAATCGTGTCAACGCAAATAAAAGTTTATTTTCTTTACATCGGCCTTAAATTTTGATTATTTGAGAAGTCATAGTCGAAAAATTCATTTTCGAAAATTGCAATAATGCATAATTTTCTTATTTTTCAATGAAATGCATTAATCTTATAGGTCAATCGATTCGTCTGGATACAAGGAATCTTCATTTCCCTTACACCGGTTTTAAATTATTATTTGAGAACTTATATTCGAAAAAATCATTTTTTAAAAATTAATTAAGCATAATTTTCTTATTTTTTAATGAAATGCATTAATCTTATAGGTCAATCGATTCGTCGTGACATAAGAAATCTATCTTCTCCTGACATCTGCTTTAAATTTTGATTATTTGAGAAGTTATAGTCGAAAAATCAATTTTACTAAAATTATAAAACTACACAAAACTTGTAAAATTAAATATTTTGTTAAACCCTTGTAAAAAATTCAGCTAGGTATATAATGGAATAAGTGTGCTAAATTTCATTAAATTATCTGTACGCGTTTTCAAGATATTGCAGGATCGTGACATACATGCATACTTATATACATACATATAGGTGCGCAACTTTGCTTTCGCCGATTTTTTCCAAACTTTGATGCTTTATTCTTAAAAAGTGATTACCTATTTATGATTCAAAGTACTGTCCGTCACTAGCCACTACTTTTTGCCATCTTTCGGGTAATTGTCGGATATCATCTTGAAAAAACGATGCGTCTTTTGAGGCGATCCACGAATCGATCCATTCTTTGACTTCTTTATAAGAATGGAAATGCTGCTCAGCTAGGCTATGTGCCATCGATCGGAACAAATGGTAGTCGGAAGGAGCAATGGCTGGAGAGTACGGCGGGTGGGGTAAGACTTCCCATTTTAGAGTTTCCAAGTATGCCTTGACGGGTTTTTCGACATGTGACTAAGCATTGTCATGTTGCAGGATAACTTTATCGTGTCTCTCTTGGTACCTGTGGCCGTTTCTCCTTCAATGCACGGTTCAAACGCATCAATTGCGTTCGATACCGGTCACCTGTGATGGTTTCACTCGGTTTCAACAGCTCATAATACACCACTTTTTTCCACCGCCATGCCGCTCTTCAACATCAAAATCACCACTCTTAAAGCGTTGAAATCACTCTTGACACATTCTTTCACTAAAAGCAGCCTCACCGTAAACACTTGAGAGCATTCCGTGAGCCTGAATCGCAGTTTTCTTCAAATGAAAGCAGAAAATCAACACTTCCCGCAAATGACGAGAATTTGACTCGAAAACTGACATCTTCGATCGAGAATACACTTCTGATGCAAACACAAATTCACTAATGTGGTGTTGTCGTTATGTTGACAGATGTGCAAGCTTAGTGTATGAAATTTTTGACCTGCCTATTCAAACCTGCACTTATCGCTGCAGTCATCTATCGGAAAACAACGGAAGCAAAGGTGCGCACCCAATACACACGCACACATACTATAACCCTTTGCTTATTTTTAAATATATTTTAAAAGTTCAGAACAATTTATGAAAAGGTTACGGCGATTTACTTTAGTTGAAGTTATCAATACATTAAAGATATGAACGCCAGCCCGTGTGGAAATAGCCCGGTTTAACCCGGCCAGAAGGTTTCTGGCCGGAATCCGACGGGTCAACCTGGGATAATATTTTTTTAGTAGCCCGGCCGGGATCGGACCGGGTTCCCCCCGGGATCCGGTCGGGCCAAACCGGGCCACCCTGATTTAGCCCGCTTTAATATTTCTTAATTGCCTGGCTGGGGTCAGATCGGGTTCCTCTCGGGATCCGGTCGGGCCAAACCGGGCTACCCTGAATTATCCCGGTTTAATATTTCTTCATTGCCCGGCCGGGATCTTGCCGGGTTCCTACCGGAATCCGGTCGGACCAAACCGGGCCTCACCTTATTTAGCCCGATTAAAAATTTTTTAATTGCCTGGCCTGTATCCGACTAGATTCCGGTTAGGATCTGGTCGGGACAAATCGACCAAAAATAATTTAGAAATTATTTAGTATTATAACACAAAGATTCTGAAGATAGTAAATGTGAAAGCAATACAAGTTTTGAATTTTGAAATTTCAAAATATGCACAGAAATCGCGAATTAATTGAATATTTTTATTACATTAGATTTGAAGTTAATAATATAAAGCTTTAATATAAAAAGATTCTCTAGTAAACAATAATTTTCTAAATTTCAATTTTCGCGAATTAAAACATTTTTTGAAACATAATTATAAAAAATTTTAATTAAGGGCATGCTCTGCCCGTGCTTTGTGAAAAATTTTTTTTCGAAGTCACCTCGGCCAAACGGAATGATATATCGTTTTTAAAGTTTATAATATGGGAAATGAGACACTAAATTGCGTTCTAAAATTTAATTTGAGCTTTTTTTTTTCAAAATTTCTACTCAAATTAAATTTTAGAACGCAATTTAGTGCCTCATTTCCCATATACCAAAGTTTGAAAGCGATATATCATTTCGTTTGGCCGTGGTGACTTCGAAAAAAAGTTTTCACAAACCACAGGCAGAGCATGCCCTTAAACAGTTTTTCTGATACAAATAGCTAATTAATAATACAAATATTTAAATATAGTTTCATGGAAACTTTTTTTTATAACAGATCAATTAAAAATTTGAAAATGAATAAATTAAATAAAATAAATTATTTATATTTATTTATTATTTATATTTATAATTATTCATATTTATTTATTTATATTTATTATTTATAAAATAAATAAATTGTTAAAAACAAAAGAAATTAAAAATATATTCCTCGCAATTATATCTGACTTTTCAGCGATAAAGCTTGGCTGAGATTTTGTCGAAGTCCAAGCGAGTTGATAGCTCAGGTAGTAAGGCGCCAGGCGCGTGTATTAGATTTAGGCTAGGGTTTAGGATTGTTATGGTCGTCGGCGGTTTGAATCCCCAAGCGAGTAGTGCGATTTTTCGAAACTTTTTTTCGTGCGATTATATGTATAAAAGACCGTGTACGATTATACGTGTAAGAGAAAATTTTTTTTGTAAATTTTCCATTATATATAACATTGTCAAAAACAGACCGATTTCCGACCAGGTTACCCTCTTTGTATCCGGGATTCAACCGGATAACTCGGCCGGAACCCAACCAGCGCAGCGTGACGAAACCGACCAGGATCCGACCGGGTACCCTGGCCGGATTCCGGATTCAAGCAGGGCAACCCGGCCGCGATCCGGCCGGAACCCGGTCACAATTTCTACACGGAAGGTTTTTTTCAATTAGTTTAAACTCCTAAACAACCAAAGAATTTGAATTATAAAAATTAAATTAATTTAAGTTACTCCATTTAAATAAATGAGTTCGAAATTATTAATCCTAACTAGCTCAACTAGGCGAGGGGTGAGGGTAAGGAGATTTAATTCAGATTTAAGTCAACTCAATGAAAATAAGTCATTTGAAATAATTAAATTAACAAATAAAGTTTATTATAATAATTACTTTGTAACGGTACGTTTTTGTTGGCGTCCGTTTTCGGACGCCATGTAACGGTG
>CAJFCO010017289.1:7398-19724 GCA_904066015.1 Synergus gifuensis | reverse complement strand
AACGAGGCTTCGTTTGGGAAACGAAGCGCCGAGCAACACGGGGGTCAAGCTCTACGATCCATACACGCTGATGCCCCCTTGGAATAATTCCCTCATCGTAAGGGAGCGATCTGAGCTCATGAAGGTATAAGGCTCTGCTCGGGAAGCGAAGCGATGACCCCAAAGAAAAAATGGATATAAAAAGGACACGGAAATCAAAAGGAGTCAGTCGACAATCTACATCCGCATCTATTACCGAGTCAGTCGACAATCTACATCCGCATCTATGACCGAGTCAGTCGACAATCTACATCCGTATCTATAACCGAGTCAGTCGACAATCTACATCCGTATCTATAACCGAATCAGTCTTTTATCAGTCTCCGGTGTTCAGTCAGTCTTTAGTCAGTCTTTAATGAGTCGTCGGTCATCTGTTCATCTTCGTGTGAGTGATCAGCAATTTTTGAAATCAGACTCCGGACCTATCTTATAGGCCCGTCAACCTTCTGGATAGCAGCGCGGTATTCGTGTTCGATACCCCGATCAAGTCTCTAGTCAAGGTCTCTGACACATCGAGAAAAGCGGCTGGACTACCTGGGAGAACCTTTGAGGCTAACACCATTAAAACTAGCAAAGGAATAACCAAAACCCAAGACAAGTAAGTTTCCATTACTTCTAATCATCACATTTCACCTTTTAAAGTACTTAAAGAGTCTTATCTGAAACGTTCTTTCTAGGACGATCTCAGAAGCCTGGAAGTTCCTTCTTATCACCCCTCCCCCTCTCTCTCTTACATCGTCTCTCCACAATTTTGTACTTGATAAATAAAGATAATTGTTTATAATCTGTGTCTAATTCTTTGGCTTGATCTCGTCCCTAGTTTATTAACCTGAACTTAAAACGAGAAACTGTTAGGGTAATTGGGTATGTTATACAAGACATAACAGAAATTAATTTAAGTAAAAAAATTTCTTTTCATATATTGGATTTGTTTTCAGTTATAAATTAATATAAATTTAAGAATAAACGAATATTTTAAGCTAAAAGTTTTATTGTAAATTGTAAACAATAACGAATATTATGTTTTAAATTTAAATCGTGAAAAATTTTGAAAATTGAGACGTTATTAATTAGACGATTTTGAATATATTTTTATATAGAACTTTCAACTCTCTAGTTTCGTGATTTAAATCCTACAACATTAATAATTGCTACTTTTTTAGGTTAAAGATGATTTAGACGACATTATAAAAAACAGATTATCAGTCGTAATAAATAAGCAACGAAATAAAAAAAGTCTTGAAAAAGGAGATCCGTCATTTTCTGAAAACGACACTCCAAATCCTCATACGAACCGTGAGCTTTCAGAGGCCAAAGCTCTTCAACCTAAGAAATCACAAGGGACTGAAGCACTTAGGAAAAAGATGTCGTCATGGATACTCTCCTTCACTTGGCTTGCCTACTTCAAGTTTTGACTTGAACCACGAGCTTCCTCCGACAGAAGGACGTGAAGCTAAGAAATCACAGGACGTGGAATCGCTTACGAAAAAGAGGCTCACAAAGATGGGCAGTTCGTCAATGTTAGACTCTTCTTCAGATTCCCCACCTACTACAAATCATGGCTCGAACCGGGAGCTTCCTCCGACAGAAGGACGTGAAACTAGGAAATCACAGGAGGCGGAAGTGTTTATGAAAAAGAAGTTCTCAAAGATGGGCAGTTCGTCAATGATAGACTCTTCTTCAGATTCCCCACCTACTTCAAATCATGGCTCGAACCGCGAGCTTCCTCCGACAGAAGAACGTGAAACTAAGAAATCACAGGAGGCAGAAGCGCTTACGAAAAAGAAGCTCACAAAGATGGGCAATTTGTCACTAATAGACTCTTCTTCATTTTTCCTGCCTGCTCTTCGCACCAATATTAAATCGAAAATCGAATCGTCTTCAAAGAATTCTCTTAAATCGAAACCGGCATGTATAAATTCTAATAAAATTCATGCTCGAGTTGCAATGAAGGACATAACTAATAGAATAAATCACCATAAGAAGCCTACCATCATTCAGAAACAAATCCTCACAAGGCCTGCTTTTGTGACGGCACGAAATTCAGATTTTATTGAAAGCTTCATTGAAAGGAGTGAACATGAAGTTAAGGAAGCCCAACGTAAAGTCTTGAATTCATGCAATACTTTAGAAAAATATAAACGAAAATTAGAAGAAGTGACACATAATAATGAAGCCCTTCAGGAGAAATTTGAAGTAGCTCAAGAAGCTGCCTTAAAAATGAAAAAAGAGTTGGGTGCCGCACAGGCCGAAGTAAAGACCCTACAAAAGCTGAATTTGAAATGGCAAGAAGTAGCTGTAACGAAATGCGAGTTTATGGAAGGTATAACTATTTATGAAAATTAATTAGATATCATGAACAATATATTTCAACTGAAGCAAGAAACGTGATATACTATTTTAAAATTTTTTTCAGCAATTCTTTCAGAAGTGCAAAATAGTTTACAAAAATCTGATAAAGAGGATCCGTATGTAGAAGTAGGTTACAAATAAGCAGGTCGTGTAAGTATTAATGAAACACTATTGTGTAATTTTATATCTTGACATATTTCTACATAGATATATGTATTGCATTGCAGATTCACCTTAGGCATGAAGTTTGGATATCAAAAGATACATATTTACTTGCAAGCCACGGTATCAAATTAGCCACAAAGAAGAAATTTGTCCGCAACATTTTAGTGGCTCTCTTTGGATACGATATACTTTATGGCAGTACAATAACGGGACGCAGTAGCAACAGAAGTTAAGGATTCACCTCTAGTGAATATAATATATTGCTTTTCTGGAAAAATTGGTAAGTCTCCTAGTATTCTTCACCCTTTCTTCTCACAATGTGCCAGCAAAATCCCATCTACTTGCCCTTTTTTCCCTTCCAAACCCTAATAACTAATCCTAGTGAAAAGTTGACAGAATTAGACAGGCGCGTAACAAGAGTCTCAAGCCAGTAGGTGTCGGGAGCCACCCTACACATTAAAAATAAATAAAAATAAATAAAAATAAAAATAAACAGATTACAAACCCTCAAAAAGTGCGTTTATTGTGGAATTGTATTATCCATCTAATAATTTGGACATCCACGCATATTTCTAGTGGGTGTTTTATACCAACTGTCTGAATGTTCCGACACCCAGAACCCCATTATTGTTGCGCCCCTAGGATCTGAGTTTTTCTACATGAAAAATTTTCAAATTCCATCAGTCTTAAGCCTGTTGCAGCATTTTTCAAAACATTAAAATTGCTGTAGAGTTAGTCTAATCTACTGTAAACTGTCAGCTCATTTCAATATATATAGATTTTTGACCCTAAAAATGCACTGATTAAATTGCCGTTTGGCCAGGGTGGACTTTTAGAGTGCACTACGGGGGAAGCTTCTTATTTGTTTGTAAAAATTAATAGATTAGCTAAAATACCAAGATTTGTGGTGAAAAAAAATCGTGGGTACCACAGCCATTTTTTGACACGTTTTTGACAGCTCAGCTGTTCGCCGCATAGATGCAGCGTCGTGGTACATTTATCTAATATCTAATATTAATATAATCTTAATTATATTAAGATTATTCTTACTTTAATTAATTAGATGAAATTAAATCAGATGTATTGCTATGAAGTGCGATTCCGTACTCGACTCTTTAATTTTACTGAATTTACTTATTAATCTAACTAATTCTTGTACACGATAAAATATTGTGTTACAATATACATTATTTTTTCTTCCTTTCAAAAATTCTTTCATTATTCAATAATATAAATAATGTCAACATCATGCATAAGTGAGCGTCATATGGTGTAATAAGTAATAAGTATCTTTTATTAAACGAATAAATCACTTTTTATTTTAGCGCAACCGAATCGCGAATAGGAGTACAATTATTATTTATGTCAAATTCTGGACGAATTTTATTATAGAAATTCGTCCGGCAATTAACATGCAATTTTCCGGACGTATTTGTATGTAATAATTCATCCGGCAACTTTGCATCCAAAAAAATACTTGCCGGATGAATTATCTGGGAGAAATTCGTCCGTCTTGACGGACGTTTAGTCGAAATTTTGCATCCGTCATGCCGGACGTTTAGACACTTCGTTAAAAATAATAATAATAATGATTATAAAAAATCAGATACTTCATTATATTCATTGACACAAAAAAAATTGATTAAAATAAAATAACTTCATTCAAATATAAAATGTTTTCTGAGAGTAAAATTATAATTTCTAAAGGTAGGGTTACCATCCGTTCTGGTTTTTCGGGAAATGTCCTGTTTTTTCGAGGTTTATCCTGGTGTCCAGGTTTTTTTTTGAAAATAAGCAAAATGTCCTGGTTTTTTATGAAACCAACATTTTTGACAGCAAATCTTTTATACTTTTATTTTTTTACAAGCACAGTTGTAGGGATGAGCATAATACTGAACGCGACTTTATTGAAATGCGCGCGCAAAATTAGCAGTAATTTCGAATTGATGACTTTTTTTTTAGGGGCCACTCGAAAATTTTTGAGCGTCCTGGCTTTTTACGCGACCGAGATGGTAACCCTACTAAAGGTTACAACATTTTGTAATTTACGAACATAAGACTATTCATTCGATTATTGCGAACCTTTCCAGCAAGTTTTATGTATTTATTTTTTGTAAATGATACATACCTCCAATATTTCATTCAATAAATATTAGTCTTTTCCAGAATTACATTTGACAATCGTTTTTGTATAATAACCAAGAGTTTCAATAGTTTCAATTCCAAACAAACATTTTAAGGCTATCCCGTGTCCCGTGCATAGAGATATTACAAATAGAGTAGGCATGCCATAGGCCAGGGTTATGCACGTAATATACCTTAGGTAAATTATATGAGGTTTTTTACGTAATTTACGTACGTATACTGATGGTGCAGTCCCAGGTCGGCAGAAAACGTCGGCGTAAAGCTGTAGGGAATCACTAATGACCGTTTACAATAGAGAGTTTCCTCTCTATCATCGTGATACTTCGTGTCTACGAATTACATTAAGTTTTCCTATCTACGATATTATATACTTTGGTCCGCGGTTGGATGTTCTCTCATCCCCACTTCTTTGTATCTCTTGACGCCATATTGCTCTACACACTTGGTGACGGACCGTAGCGGGAGTAAGACGTGTTGGCGACTGCGCGTGCAATGCGCATGTCTATTTTTTATCAATTATTGCAATTCCTACATTGGTGACCCCGACGCTGCTCCGCTACTCCTCTGTTCCTCCCACACAGTCACACCAGGTTAGGTCTCAACGAACCGAACTGGTGGACGACATCCACACACCCACTCATTTTCAAACGGAGCCGAGGTTTTGAAGGTTTACTCGGAGTCTTACGCTCACTCGACTAGAGTGCTCCCCTTTCTCAAAATTGGGTCATCACGCGGCATTTGAGGTTCAGGGCACGCAGTCAGCGGGGCGGAAAACGAACACGCACACCTTATCCAATATCATTCCTATACCTCTCCTTCTAGCATTCTCGATTGTCAATTCGAACGATGCTGTGAACCACGGATGCATCGACACATCCGTGTTTCACCAGTGTCTTCGACCAATCACATCATCGGAATGTTTCCAAAGTTTCGTTCCTTGTTCCTGCCTCTTCCATCAGCTACAACACATCACTTGGGGGGGGAGTATTGTAGGGAATAGCCATACTGCAGAATGGCTATGTTCCCCCTACCATTACCACCGTCTCAATAGCACGGCTCAGCGTCAACGTTCGACGCTGAGAAGCTAGACAGCCCGGGTTCGATTCCCGGCATCTGAGAAATCTCTCCTCTCCATGTGTCTAAGGCAAGGTCCGTTCACATCGCCTTACTGATGAGTCCAGTGAACGGACCTGGGACGAAACATAGAAGAGAGAAGACATAGATGGCAACACGCCATATTCAGTAGGTAACATGCTATTCCTACAAAGCACGGGGGTGAAGCTCCATGTTAAATAGTGGAAACAGATTTGGGGAATATGGCCGTTTATGCAGCGACGATGCGCTCAAGTGACGCCTGGCTCAACTAAATTTAAAAACGAGCATGCAGGCGGGATATTCAAAATCGAACTATTTTTCTTATTGATCTTTTTATTATTTAACAATACCATTAATCGTTGTTATTGCATACTCGAATTGAATTATGCAGTAACATCGTAAATGGCATTGTTAATTATTAAAAAGATCGTTATTCTGTGAGATTAAATAGTAATTTGGAAAAGCAATTTTAAAAAATAAACTCAATGAATCAAGGTACAAAATTATTTTCTTTATTTAAAAGTCTTTTTTTTATAAAATCTCTTTCTTACAGAATATTGATCTCGTATTAATCAGAACTGCAATAACAATTTTTAGAAACTTTGATGAACAATTATAAATCGTAATTAATAACTTAATGAAAGAGGTCAACTCTTGTAGGACTAATTATAAGAACAGTCTTTCTTTTATAAAATCTCTTTCTTAGCGTATTAATTCATAACTAGAATTAACAGATTGTAGAAAGTCAAAGTTTGGTAACACAAAAACATTCTTACCCTTTTCTTTACTTTCTTTTCCTTCTTAAAGACTTTATTCGTCTCTTCCAAAAGTAACTGATCCCCGTACTCGCAAGCCTCTCTCACCGATGCACCAGCGACGAATTTTTGCAAGACTTTTGCTTGACTTACTTTAAAACTCCTAAAATATAAAAATAAAATTTTATTTTACAAAAATAAGAAATGCAGTGCACAACAAGGATTCAGCTATTAAAATAAATAGATAAGCAAAAAAGTCAAGGAATAAATAATAAAATAAATAAGGAAAAAGAAGGAATAAATCAGAAACGATTGCTAATTTTCTGATGGATAATTAATAGACTTACCTTTTTATTGAACGTGCACATTTTTCTGCATTTTTCCGAAGTAGCGGACATAACCTCAGCGATCAACCGTCAACTCGTTCAACTTTTTCGGCTTCAGTTCTCGCACACTAACAACTACGGAATTCCCTAGACTCACAAACTGTTTAACTTTAAACTCCCTATAAAAAACCCCAGAACGGCCTGGCCCGGAAGTAGAGGCTTGTTACCGGAAGTTCCTATGCCAGCTTCACCCCCGTGGCGTAAAGCAGAAAGTCATGAGAGTGAAAGAGACAAACAGATCTGCCTATCTCTGTCACTCTCATGAGTTTCTGCTTTACGCCGACGTTTTCTGCCGACATGGGACTGCACCTTGAGAGAACGAAATCGTTATTGTGCGTTTATACCTCGGCCTGCCCTACCGGTGCAGGCAGAAAGCTCATGAGAGTAAAAGAGATAGAGATTGAAAAATTGGACAAAAAGAACTTTCTATCTCTTTTACTCTCATACACTTTCTGCCTTCACCGGTCGGGCAGGCCGAGGTATAAACGCACCATTAGGTTTTACCGAAAACTTCGGTAAAGCTGGGACAGAGAGACATTTCGGTGCTGTGTCGTATAATTTTTAATATTTATTAACTAGCAAGTGGTATAATATAACAAAAGGTCCGTGAAACTGAAGAGCGTAAAGTAAAAATTTAGTATGTTAGAAATTAATTTAAGCGCGGTATGAAATACTAAATAGTGCATTAAAAATTAATGTGGATTTATATATTTTTCACGAATGTTCGGCAAAACAAATAACCAAGCAATTTCTCTGCTGTTAATCGAGAGATTTTGATTAGTCATCGCGAGAAATTACACTCGACGTTCCCAATAGCAAATAAATCCAAACCAGAGTCGTTCCCAATAGTAAAAAAAATTCCTTTCCTCAAATTTCCCATCAATTGCGCATGCGTATTGCATAGAAAATACTATTTTTAGTATTTTAAACTGCGCGCGAATAGAAACCAATCAGATGCCGAACGCAACGCATGAGCAGTGGTATGAAGTGCTTATTGCGAGTTGCGCTCTTTACTATTGAGAACAAAACTCTTTTACTATTGGGAACATTACTATTGGGAACGTCGAGTGTACCGAAGTCTCGGTAAAACGAAAATTGCCTGACGTCATACTTGTAACCTCTATGCGCCCATGCCACAATAGTCTACAATATCATTGATATTTTAGTAAACATTGAATAATGTTCCCGTACTACCAAGATGGTTAAGGGTGGCGTCCCATGATTGCGTTTTGCGTTGCGTCATAATGAGAGTAAAAGAGAAAAAAGTATAATTTTGTCTTCTTTTCTCTCATTATGACGCAACGCAAAACGCAATCATGGGACGTCACCCTAAGACTCTGGACTGCTACGATGGAGACTCGAGTTCAAGTCCCAGGAGCTTCGATTTTATTAATATGAATTTTCTCTGTTTCAGATTTTTAAAATATATATTTCTATGTGGATTTAACATTCTATATAAATGTATGTAAAAGTGTATAATTTTGCATACATTTGTAAATATATGTAACTTAATATGCATCTTAATAATGTACGTAATATGCGTGCAATATTTTTTTTCCTTTCTGGTAGTTCCGAATCCGTCCGAGTTTTACCGAAAATAAACGAGATTTTACCGAACCCACGTTAAAGCTTCACGTGTTTCTTCGTCAATCTGTGGTCCATTTAATGTGAAGTTATCACAAAGGTCACCCTAAACTTTCGCTATATTGTTTCAGCATTTATTATTGAAATTTTCGTTATAACCTCCAGTCTTTCATCAAAAAGTCATGTTTTTTCATCAAGCATTCAATGGAGAATAGACATAAGGAGACCAAACTAGTGCATTCAAAAACACGCACATTTCTGTAGCCAGAAGTTCACACATACACATGTACAAAGTCACACGTACATATAGTACAGAACTTCCCGAGTGAGGCGTGTCATTCGCACTTTTAAAAAAATATGGCTGCTGTTGTAAACATTACCAGCTGACATTACACACGTATAACCGCAGGAGGAAACCTCAAACCTGTCACACGCAGAATATTTATGAACACAGTCCAATATATTCTTAATTATAAATATATTACCAGAGATGAGGTGGGAGATTGCTTATCCTGTGCATTGTTTTTTTTTTTGGAACTAAAACGGTAAAACAGAGCAAAAATCGAAGATGTACTACGATTGCCGGTCGGAAAACTTCGGGCGGCCTATCTATTTATATCTTTTGATTCACATTTGAAATAAAATCAAGAACATTAAGAAATTGTCAATTTTAATATTTCCATTAGACAATTTTGAGGTTAAGTTGCTCAGGTGTAGAATATTAATATTAATACTACTATATATATTGTTAATGTTAATATTAAAATTATATTATAATAGAATAGATTATAACAGTCTTTTACTTCTATTTGGATCCGAAAATTGAAAGAAATTGAACAAATTGGTTATTTTAATGATTTTTGAATATTTCGCGCGATTCTTATATTACGTAGATTTTGAGGTTCTGTTTTTTCAGGAGTAAAATATTTTAAATGTGATATTAATATTAATATAAATAATAAATACTATTATATATAATAATTAGTGTTAATATTATAATTGTATTTTATTATGATATAATTTATATCATTTTGATCCGCATTTGAAAGAAATTTCAGTAATTGACAATTTTATTGATTTGAATGCAAATGGATAAATTATATAATGAATTGCTGTATAATAATATACTTATATATAATATTATACTATTATTAATTAACTTTAAACAATTGGAATTAAACAATTACAAACTTTAAGTACTAACATGCACACAATTTTGAATTAATACTTCTTAGAATTTGGTTATACTACTTTTTTTCAGGATTACTTTTGCAGGGACTTCGATTTTCAAGATTTTAAAATTTCTATGTTAGCAATTCTAAGAAGTGTTAATACAAAATAATTGTGTACTTGTTAGTACTTTTAGTTTGTAATTGTTTATATAATTCCAAATAATTCTCATAAATGATGTTTTCAATTTTGAAAGTCTGAAGGATATTTATTTAATTTTTTCGGTTTACATATTAGATAAATTCAACTTAATAAGTTCTCAAAACCATTTTATTTTTTACTAGCAAAAATTTACCCGGCGTTTCCCGGCATTTTAAAAGATTTCAGATTTTCATAGAGATTTCAAGTGATTTTAGGGAATTTTAAGATATTTTAAAGTATTTAATATTTGGTTTTAAGTAACTTTAAAGGATTTTTAAGAGTTAAAATTAGTTTAAGAATTTTTAAGAATTTTTTAAAAGAGTTTGAAAGAGTTATGAAAAAGAAATTCAAGAGATTTCTACAGATTTCATAAGATTTCATGACATTTCAAGTGATTTTATTGAATTACAAGGAACTTTGGAATATTTCTAACGATTTGAAGACATTTTAGAATGATATAAAAGGATTTTAAATGATTTTAGGGAATTTCAAGATTTAACAAGATTTAAATCTTGTTAAATCTTTTGTAAATTCTTAGAATTAAATTTAAAGATATTTTGCAAATCTTTAAAGTCTCTTTAAGATTCCTTTAATTCCCGAAAATCACTTAAAATCCTTTTAAATCATTTTAAACGTCTTTAAATTGTTAAGAATATTCCAAAGTTACTTTTAATTAAAAATCCAAAGTTCTTTTTAATTAATTAAAATTAATGAATTATAATTCATTAAAATCACTTAAAATGCCTTGAAATCTTATGAAATCTATGAAGAAATCTCTCGAATATCTTATTGATGATAACTCTTTCAAACTCTTTTAAAAATATCTTGAAATATTTTGAAAACTCTTAAAAATTCTTTAACTGATTTTTAATATTAAAAATCCTTTGAAGTTACTTAAAACCAAATGTAAATCGTTAAGAATATACCGAAGTTACTTTTAATTAAAATTCCAAAGTTCCTTTGAATTAATTAAAATTAATGAATTATAATATTCATTAAAATCACTTAAAATGCCTTGAAATCTTATGAAATCTATATATAGAAATCTCTCGTATATCTTATTAGTGATAACTCTTTCAAACTCTTTTAAAAATATCTTGAAATATTATGAAAACTCTTAAAAATTCTTTGAAACTTAAAACCAAATGAAATACCTTACATAAAATATCTTAAAATTCCCTAAGATATCACTTGAAGCCTCTATGAAAGTCTTTGAAATTCCTTAAAGTCACTTGAAATCTTTTAAAATGCCAAGAAACGCCGGGTAAATTTTTGCTAGTAAAAAATAAAATGGTTTTGAGAACTTTTTTTGATATTCTTAACCTATAATAAATGCAAAAAAAAATTAAAAACATTATTACCGAGGAGTAGAATCTAAAAACGTGCTCCTGCTACGTAACACTTATGAACACCCATGCAGAGGGCGCATTTATCAGTTCGATTTTTTTCATTCTCTTATTCCACAGGATGAGCAATCTCCCACCTCATCTCTGATATTACTTACCTCATCCATATTAGTTTAAAAATCGCAGTTTGAAGTGGCCTGTCAAAACAAAAACATTAATGGCAGCCATATTTTTTTTAAAGTGCGAATGGCACGCTGCACTCGGGAAGTTCTGTACTATATGTAAGTGTGATTTTGTACATGTATGTGTACGAACTTCTGGCAACAGAAAAGTGCACGTTTTTTGTGAAGTACATGCATTACAGTTTGGTCTCCTTATGTCTATACTCCATGAGGCATTCATTTAATTTATTTTACCGAGAAACAAGTGAAATCTTGACGAAATGTCCCTCTGTCCCAGGTTTATCGAAGTACTTCGGTAAAATCTAACAATTTTAATGTAGTGGTCAACAGTGTTTGACACGTTACTGTTTGAAAGTAACGCGTTACCGTTACCGTTACTTAAAAAAAAAATAACGCGTTACCGTTACCGTTACTTAAAAAAAAAATAACGCGTTACCGTTACCGTTACTTTAAAAAAAAATAACGCGTTACCGTTACCGTTACTGAAAAAAAGTAACGCGTTACCTTTACGTTACTTTTTTTTATTAAATTTTTAATACATCAGTTTATACAGTTTCATAAATCATACATCTATACACTAGACTTTCCATAAAAAATTCTATTTTTCTTCAATAATACTAATTTTTCGAAAAGATCATCACTCATACGATGTCTTTTATCCAAAAGAATCAGTCCAGCTGTACTGAATAATCGCTCAACGGATGCACTGCTCGGTAATCCTGTATTATACCGGATGAATAATTGAACCTTACAATTTAAAAATTGTTCCACAATCATCATGGCGCATTTTAATGGAGAAAAAATATTTTATTGATACATATATAACATAATTGCATCATGTAGAGCAGTAAAGTTACTGTAAAGAAAGCACACCATTTGATTGGTTTTCTTGATATTTAAATATTT
>CAJFCO010017288.1:19419-50183 GCA_904066015.1 Synergus gifuensis | reverse complement strand
CCCCCCGCGCGCTGTAGGCGCGCTCATTTTTGCGAGCGAAGCGAGCCGCGCGCCAAGCGCGCGATGAGAATGTGCCCGCGAAGCGGGCAGATTTTTGATGATCGCATCGATCCTCCATCATGGTCAAATCGACCCTCCGTGATGGTCGAATCGACCTTCCGTGATGGTTGAATCACCTTTCTGGGATGATCGAATCGATCTTACGCGATGGCCAAATCGACTCTCCAAGATGGTCGCGTCGACCTTCTTATTTTGACGCTCTAGAGATGGCCAATTTGACCACCTTGATGGCTGTCCCATAGTCGACCCTCAAATAGTCTCTGCCCATCTAAAGGTTCAGGCTGACCTTCCATTTTTCTCCGTGCACAAACTAAAAATCTACAGACAAACAGGCAGACAGGCAGACAGACAGACAGGATGAAAGACACATTCGTAAAAACATGTTTTTCGGGTTCAGGGGGTCCCAAAACGTGGACATTTGACGAGAACTGGGGGGTCAAATTTTACACAAATCGAATACATTCTGATGAGAATGTAAAAATTGGAAATATCTGGAATTACTATAATCTATACTAATCTATTAAAGTTAATTATTATCGCTGAAGAGGAGCATTTCAGAAAAATAATCAAAATTTAATTCGAAAAATTCGGCTTTTGGAATTTAGTGTATAATGTACGTATCCCTTTCTCATTTATACCTGATAAGAAACTTTAACTCGAAATTTTAAAAATATTTCAGAGAAATAACGAAGAACGAAAATCCGAAACGGTTAGGTGTTTGAATACCAAAAGGGCATAATTTAAAAATAAAGAATCAGCGATAAAACAGATCTAACTTGCCGATCCTTTGATCTTTTGATATTTCTGACCTGCTCTTAGTTAGTAATACGAACACTGTCGCTTAACACCGACACCGTAACGCTTAATTGCCGGTCTATAATTACGACTGTCGGTCTTACGATCTTCTCCTTTCGGCATTCTTCGATTGCTATTTTATCTTTTAAGTACGATTTTGTAACAAGGCTCAAAATAAGTGTCCTCGAATATTTTTTATACGATATTTCTTTTAGATCTCAGACTTTCAGTTATTGCTTTTGAATTTAATGTCATTCGTTAAAACAGAGTTTTTCAATTCTTTCTATATGACGAAAATTAAATATATGGTTTAGGTCAAAACTTTGAGGCGGTAGCTTTGTGTTTCGCGCCCGTTATTCTTATAAATCCAGTATGGATGGATGGTTGACAAATAGAGACCAATCACCTTCCGCACAAATTGATGAAAGTGGAGAGATTCTGAGTACCTATGTGACGAGTGAGCGAGGAACTTCCTAATATCATTCAACGATAGCTCATCTGCCTAACAACTAGGTACAAGTACGCACCACTCTCATATTGAGGTGATTTCATTATCTTTATTTGCTTACAGGTTGTATGCTTGTTTGTATTATTGCCGGGTGGCGTTTTGTCATATTTTATCACTGTTCCAACTTAAATGATCTTATGGTTCATCTAGCTTAATTTCTAAGAGGAGAAGGGCCAGGTTGGTTAGCCGTTGATAGATAACTGAGAAGCTTCCACCATTTAATTCTCTTCAGCTCCCAGGATTTCTTGGACCAAGGTACATTATTGTTTTCGGAATTTCGATGCGATGTGTCTCCACCTGCCTGTCTCCCCCTCCACCTGCCAAGCAACATATTGATAGCTATTGTCGAGAGTTTGCTAGCAACTCGTTACTGCTTTTATTATAGCTGCCTATTATTTATTTATCGTTCGTCCACTGCGAAATTATATTGATACCATGGAATCTTGTATGTTTTGATAACATCAGAATTGAAAATTCGACTTTCGATGCCTTCATAGCTGGGCGAAAGTAGCAGTTTCAACTCTAGGGTCGAAAGTAAAAAACAACTGAACAAAAGGCATCGAAAGTCGAATTTTCAATTGATGTTATGAGAAAAATAGTATACTTGACATGGGGAGAGGCGACAATTTCACGAGCGTGATATCTGCCCTCGCTACGCTCGGGTAGCTAACTTCACGCTCGTGAAATTGTCGCCTTTCGCTCCTCGTCACGTAATATACTATTGAATATGTGTCATTGCTGATAGTGTTGCACTTTTTTAGTTTATTGAATCACTCTAATACGTGACTTATACTCAGTTTTCAAACTCGCGATGCTAAATTATGCTGATGATATTTGAAGGATGGAAATCCAAAAGTACATAAGAGCCATTTTTTCGAAATTAAAATTTTTTTTTTTTCAATCTACAATCTAAGGCCGTCATTTTGCCGTTAAAAGCAGTGTAAAATCCCAGGTGGAAATGTTAGTAGTGTGCCGGAGTTCACCATCGGCACAGTACTGGCCCAGTACTGCCCACCAGTACAGACAGGCGGTAGTTTGCCCAGTACTGGCTAATCATTGGCTGCACGATCTGGACAGTACTGTGCCAGGGGTACAAAAATTAATTTTTTTAAAATAATATTTTTATAAATGATGTTGAGGTTTTTCAAAATGACGATATAAATGTAATATTTAATTAATTTGAAAAAATTTTTCTTTTTGAAAAAAAATATTTTTTAAGTTCAATTTTGCCGTGTATAACTGATCCAAAAATATTATTATACATTTTATGTTTTTGTAAAAAGTTGCTAAAATTGTCTAAAATGTTGAAAAAATGATATTCGTAAAACAAATTTTTCTGAATAAAGTTTTTAAAAAATCCTAAATCAAATACTTTACAAATATTTTTTCAAACGTAATTTAAAAAAATGTTTGTAATTCATATAGCTAATATTATATAATAATACAAATATTTAAATATTTAACTATTAAATTATTTTAAAGATTAACTATTATTTAAGATTTAACTATTTATAAAATGTTTAAAGGAAAAAAAATAAATAAAAATATATTCCTTGCAATTATCTCTGGCTTTTCAGTGGAAGAGCTTGACTGAGATTTTTTTCATGAACTCCAAGTGGTTAAATAGCTTAGGCGGTTAGAGCGTGCGTTTAGGATGTTAGGGTCAGGGGTTCGATCCACAGCGAGTGCAATTTTTCAAAGCGTGTGAGCGTGCGATTGTATGTTTAAGAGACCCTGCGAGTGATTGTGTAATTTTAAACATAAATTAAATGCAATTATTACATTTAAAACAATTTTTCTTTTTTTTTAAATTTTTCATTACAACTCGTTGTTCTAGCGCCAAAACCGTTAAATCTAAACCTTCCAATATAATCTCTATAAGATGGCACATGATGGAGATGAATTACTTGATTTATCTTATACTGAGTACTAGATTTCTATTACTAATCATCAGGGTTTTAAATTTGATTTCTCTCCGTGTACAGCCAAAAAAATGCCGGTAGTTTGCCAGTAGTTTGCCAGTACCACCAAGCATTACAAGCCAGTACTGGCATAGTACTGGTCCAGTACTGCCAGGCAATACTGGACCTCCGGCAGTCTGTACTGGGCCAGTACTGGGCCGGTGGTGTATTTATACCTGGAATCGGCATATTGGAAATCCAAAAATACATATGAGCCAATGGCGCTTTATGTAAATCCCGTGTTTCAAGGCAATCTATCGAGGTTCTAGAGTATTGAACTTTACATATATACTGATCTAAATACTGATCTATAATCTAATAATAATATTTTACAAAAAAAAAAAATTAAAAATGGCAAAATGCGAACGTTTTTTCGTCCGCTCATAAAATATGGAAAATGGCTCTTAGGTATTTTTGGATTTCCACCCTTCATTTATATTCCTGTAATAGTTTTGATCGATATTTCTTTCTGGATGTGTAGCCGTTTCTCCGATTGCAAACGGTATTGTTGATATCTTATTGATCTTTTTCGAATTTTGTTAATATTGTGTGACACTATTTATTAATTGACGTTAGTATTATTGAAAAAATACATTGAAGCTTTCTTTCCATTTATAACTCTACCTTTTTCAATCTGCTTGACTCACATAATTGTAATATTATTTAATTTCCAGTATTTTTTCTCTAGTCAAATTATTTTAAACTTTCAAACATTATTTCAAATAATAAATATAAAATAAATGTAACGCCGAAAAGTGGTGGTTACACGTTAAAGAGTAAAAAATTTTGTTTTCGAAAAGCACCATTTTTTGCGCATTTTGAAGTTTTTACCATTTTTTTGCAATTATAATAGAAAGAGGAGTATAAACCACACTAGTATCTGGAAAAAATTTAAATATCTCGATTAGGTGAAAAGTTATAGAGGTTTAGAAAAAATGTGTTTTTTTAAAAACCACAAGTTTTGTTAATTTTCCTTCGTAATTTTTTAACTTAATTTTATTTTATGTAGGTTGAAAAATCCGATAAACCTCGTTAGAATCTGGAAAGGAAACCTAAACATCCGAATTTGATCAGAAATCAACACATATTTCGTCAGAAAAAAATTCTACGTCTTGAAGTTAGACAGCCTCTCTGATTTGGAATGGATTCGGTCAATAGAGATATCAACTACGGTAAATAAAGTCTCCAATATTATGAAGAGAGGTTGAAATTGATCTGGATGAGAAACCTTAAAGTAATAGTCTTCTTTTTTAGGGAGCAATTTTTTTTCTTCATTCTAGGAATCCGAGGGCGCAAAGAAATGTAGTTTGTTTGTTTGGCTGGTCGATCATATAGTGATGATAGGTTTTGCATTGTCCAGACTCCGCAGGTAAGAGAGGATGATCACCATTACAGTCATTACGTGTTTTCATTTTCTATTGTCGTTCGCCATGGGAAGGATCTTTATATATATATATTCAATAAAATCGTTCTAGATCCGATTCAAATCAAATGGTTTGGTCAACTCGCCACGCGATGGACACGCTCTTTGCGTCTTAAATCGAAAATTTGCTTCAAGATCGTGGGAATTTTTATTTTTGCTTCAGATCACAATGGCAACGAACCTGCCCATTTGTCTCGATTTTCTCAACATCCCGCGGCCCTGATCTATACCTGAACAGTCTGATCACGCGCCTGACACGCTTAAGGGCATGCGCTACGGTTATATCATTGCGTTTGGCCATGGTGACTACGAAAAAAATTTCATTATACCGCAGTGCAGAGCACACCTTTAAACCATTCCGATTGTTAAATTTTGAAAAATTTGTTTAAAAAACTTTTAAAAATTCAACCCAATTCCAATAATTGAATGCATTAAAGAAAGGGTATAGGCAGACTGAGGGGCGGAGGAGGGACATATAAAGGGAGTATGTCAAAAGTAGTAGAGGAAAGGGGAGGGATAAAATGGTGAGGGGGTCCAGGACATGAAAGTAAGGGGGTGATGGAACAGAGGAAACGAGGAGGGACGTTTAGACGGAATTGGGTAGCGTGGAAATATTGAGGGTAAGGCGAATCCAGGGAGGAGTATGGGGAAGAAAGGAGTAAAGACAGCACTGTGGAAAGGGAGGGGCATGTAGAAGGCGAGGCTAAAACAGGGAACGGGCGGGGGAGAGATAAAGTAAACGTCGATGAAAGAGGGGTAAAATATGAAAGAGTGGTATAATTAGGGGGAGGGTAAATGGACAGAGGGGATATATGAGGGACAAGACAAGAAGGGGAGTGGAGAAGGATATAGTAAATGAATTCGATGATAAAGGGTAGGGGGCATAGAGGGGACGAGGTAAGGCGGAAGCAAGGTAGTAGATGAAGAAAAGTCAGTATGGTGGGAGGGGCGGTGTATATAAAGGGAGGAGTATGAGGAGGTAATGTGAAAAATATAATGAGGGGTAAATTCGGACAGTAGGGAGAGGTGAGTCATACAGAGGGGGCGAGGAAAATGCAACATAAGAGATGGTGTAAAAGCAGACTGTGTGGGATATGGCGAGTAAAAGTCCCTTATGGGACACAGTAAGTGGGACAGTAGTACATACAGAAGTAAGTGGGATATGTAAAGGCAAACAGTGAGGAAAGGAACGGACATAGAATGGGAGGAGCACGGAAGAGAGCGGAACAAAGACTAAGGGGCATAAGGAAAGGTGTGGCAGTATGGGAGGGGTAGGTCATGCAGAGGGGGCATTACAAATGCAGAAGAAGAGTGGTGGGTGGTACAAGTAGGTATCAAGAGGGGGCCAGAGGGAGGAGAGGAGCATGGTTTGTGAGGTAATTAGAAGCTGAGGGAGGGGGCCATAAGTGAGGAGGGGTTACCAGTGAGGGGGTGACGTGGCTATAAAGGAGAAGAATTTTCAGTGCCATACAATTTACGACAGAAAAGCAATTATTTTGGGAGTGTTTTAAAAATATATGGAAGAAGCAGAGTTTCTTCGATATGATCGCCGACGTTTGGGTCGATGCATCGTGGGAAAGAAATGGTCGTAACCAGTGGCACTGGAGCGTTGCAGGAAGTAGACCATGTTCCGCTCTCGCGAACTCGACTTAACAACTTCAAAGTTGGCTACTTACGCTAACTCGTCCCCATGATCAAGTTCGCTTCGTAGCGCAAATCGACACCGCCCACGACCCTCTACCAATCCAAATCACTTCTTCATGAAGCAAAAAGAAAGAGAGAGACCGTAGCGGCAACAAACTGCTGTTAATTCCTGCGATTTTGACACACTTCACTTGTCCAGGCCAAAACGATCTGTACCACTCAAGTCACCTATTTTTTACCCTTTTTGTCGCGTTTGTTTGCCCAGAATCATTCAAGGAAAAAAAAAACTCTCGGAAGATCCATTACAAAAATCTTAGAGGCTTTGATATTCAAATTAAAAAATTTAGACTTGGATGTAGTAATTAATCGAATTAGGAATTCTCCGGTTAATGAAATGAAAATAGTAATTTAGGTTTAAGGTAATTTAAAATTATGGATCATTTGGTATAATCGTTGCATTTACATTAATTTATTTTCGAGACCATATCTCTTCAAGTTTACTGAAGAGCCGGAGGACGCTATGATTTTCAGTTTCATGTCCTGCGCACTCTTTTGCCCTTATCGCTTTAAAGTACACGTGTCGTGCACCAATCGCGTGCACCCGGATCCTTCGTGCTCTCTATTTCGCAAAAAGTCACGCGCGTAAGTTATTACTATAACGTCGAATACCGGATGCACGCATTTCAAAAGTTAATGCACGATCTGCCATCGAAAAATTTGCACCTGCTCCAGGATTTGTGCTCAGGTCACGGTTTCACCGTGAAAACCGGTCATTTGTTTTTATTTTTTCTCCTCTCTGTTTCTCTCATTATTATTTCCTTCACCGCTTTTTCTCCTCTCGTAACAGAGGGAGAGAGAGGGGAGGGGGTTCGATGTGGGCAGAACTGTGATTTTTTGGCTCAAAGAAATGTGCATAAAACTTTAGGCTTAATGAAGCAGTGAAGCCTTCAAAATTAAGTTAACTCACTGCACTGTTTTCACATAACGAAAAATTCAAATGTTCAGAGCAGAAGATACTAATTGAAGTCGAATGAGTCAATTTTCATTTTCTCTCCGTTCTTCAGTTAGTCATTTATTAACAACTCAATTTTGACAGTTTCGTTGATATTCGATCCTGTATTAAACTTTCTAAACGATTAAGGCCACGCAGAGTGCTATGGTTTAAATTTTGTGTACTTTGCAACTGACAATCAACTGTTTCTGTTCTTATAAGAACAACCGCCATTTTTAATGTGAGATTTTTTCATTTAATTTGATCTGATTGAAAGATGAATATTTTTTTTTGTCGTTCAATTTTTAAATCCTCTTGTCATGTTTTTAAAGCAATGTTTTGAAAGGAACGGATGAATCGGTTCCCGTGAGCCAATCTCGTGCCACTGGGTAAGTGAGTATATGTGCAAGGCCACGAGCTCGACTCATTCATAAAATCGTCGCTCATTATACGACCAACTGTCCTGCCATTCTTCACCGTTCCTCGATTTCCTATAATTTTGGGCATCAAGAAGTAAAATGGTTTTAGACAGACGCATTTTCTTCTGTATATTGAATGGAGTTGGTTTAACACGTGTGCTCGGCTGTCCTACCTTTTACACATTTAATGAAACGGAAATTGAGATTTTGCGTGAGAGCACCTCGTCCCATTCATCGCGAACGAGAAACCACTGTTTTTCGATCACGCAGTGCTACCATCCGTTTTTTTTTACAAACAGCCTTTTTCTTGCTTTATATTTCTTTTTACAAAGATTAATGAGTCCGAGGTTCCTAATTAATTTTACGTTTTATATCATAAACAGTTTGTTTTTAACGGTTTCCATGTTATTTCATTAAAAAACTTTTACAAAAAAGAAGCCTTTCGCAACTGTTTCTATTTAACGGAAACCTCTTTTTTTAGTTGACTGTTAGTTTACTTAATTTAGAGTCATAAGGCTCAAAATTTCCTATCATAAAAAGGAGGTTGGGATTATATCGAAATTTGGATATAATCAGAAATCTAAAGTCACATTTTGAGGAACTTTAAAAGAGTTTCAAAAAAATTCAAGATTTTCAAGTAATTTAAAAATATTTTTATACATTAAAAAAGATTTCAAATTATGTTAAAGAACTTTGAAGTACTTTAAAAGGAATTCATTGATTTTCAAGAGATTTCAGAGGATTTCCAAAAAGATATTAAGACATCTGAAAGAATTTCTTAGAAAATTTAAGTGATTTTACGGAATTTAAAGCGATTTCAAAAAAATTCTAAAGAGTTTAAGAGATTTTCAATTTTTAAGTATTATGTGTGTTAAGAAGTTAGTATCAAAGAAAATTTTTGAAAAATTGAGTTTCTAAAAAGTGCAAATTCTTATAATAAATATATGTAGAATTGTTGGGTTAATCGTTATTTTGGTCATAAATATCGAGAACAGGTCGAAAAATGCAAAACAACGTAAGCATCTCGAACGCGCCGTACGTGCATTTGGCGCGCGTTTGAAGCAAATGACCTTGAAAATTGAACTCTAGGTCAAAATTGATGTTACAGTTAAATGGCCCTCTCGATCCTGGTTAACTTTTGTCTAAACTATTTTTTCGTAAATAAAATATTTTTGAAGAGACTTATAGATTAAAATGGATCACCCTGTATTTTAGAATAAAAACTTTAAGCGCGTTTTTCTTGAAACAACGTTTTTCAACCTGGTTGCCATGATTCAGAAAAAACTTTTTTATCGATCGGGCTAAAATTTTAATGTTATTCTATACATGTCTTCATCGCATGAACCAGAATCATAATTATTGATTAATATTTAACCCTTTTTTTAAACAATTTACGGTTAAAAAAAAGGTGAAAAATTTTCAAGTCGGCCATTTTGTATTTATTTTTTTTCTGATTTTAACTATTCTGGTTCATGTGATAGCGACAAGTCTAATCTTTATAAATCTCGTTGATTTTTGTGTTTCCGAGCCTCCAAACTTGAGAATCTTAAATTGCTTTAAAAATTCTGAAATCCGTTAAAATTTTTGAAGTTCTTGAAGCTTCTAAAAGATTCCACAATTTAGTGAAATTATTTGAAAACCCTTAAAATCTCTTTAAAAAGTCTTAATTTCTAAAATTCCTCGAAATCTTTAAATCCCTTGAAAACCTCCCCGGCTATAGCATCACTTTCATTCGGCAATCCGATTAGTTAGCCTTCAAGGTAAGTTTCCTTAATTTTATTGCATGATAGTCTTATGGTGCATGGTATTCAGCTTACTTGACACTTTATAGTGCATATCAGTTAGCTTGCATGAAGCTTTTTTTATTATTAATTATTATAATATATTGTTTTAAATTAGCATTTCTCTGAGTGTTGACTGCTACATAGTCATCACCACGAATAAGGAAACATCTCCGTCTTCAGAGATGTTCATGGAGACGAGATCGCCGCGCCGAAGATACAGACGACGTCGCCAGAGCCGGAGATGCTGACAAGGTCGCCTTTCACAGAGACAGAGATGCCGACAAGGTCGTCGTAGGGTTTGCCACAGCCATTTCAGGAGCCGAAGACACCACAGCCTTGAACACTGACACCTCCACCAACGCCATCACCAATCATCAGATGCAGAAAGGCCGTGCCGCCACTGCCATCATCGCCATCGTCATCGCTGCCATCATTCGCCGACGTTGTTGCCATCATCATTAATTGTAATATACAGGGTGGGCCATTTTAATCTATCCAGCTAAATCTCTAGGAACCTAAGCAAGATAGAGAGAAATGGTTTAGACCAAAGTTGAAGAAGACAGAGGGGAACACACAATGGTGCCAACTTCCTTGACCTTGAAATTGATTTTCAAGGTAATTTCAAGGTCAAAATGATTTCTTTAAATGGGAACACCTATTTTTGACCCCGGATTCAGAAAGAGCGGGAAATTCCACGTTCAGGTATGTACCTAAGTCATCGGTAAATTTTTAACCTTGAAATTAATTAAAGGTCATTTAAAATCAACAAAGTTTTCCGGGAGGTCAAGTTCATTCCTGAAGTAAATTTCAACGAGGAATTCAATGGTGACACTAAATTTGACCTTGAACTTGATTTTCAAGGTCATTTCAAGGTCAACTTTGTTTTTTTAAGTAGAAATTCCTTCTTTTGACTTCGGATTCAGAAAGAGCGAGAAATTCTACGTTCAAATGAGGCATCATTTGTGGGGTCAATTTGTATTTGTTACGGCAAGATCGTGTAGAGTTCCAGCCAGTCAAGGAAACATCGTTTAGAGATCCAGTCTGTCAAGGTAAGGTCGTGTAGAGTTCCACCCAGTCAAGACAAGATCGTGTAGAGATTAAGCCAGTCGAGGCAAGATCGTGCAGAGATCCAGCCAGTCAAAGAAAGATCGTATGCAGATCCAGCCAGGAAAATCGATATTTTCAAATAAAAATCATCAAATAATACGTGGAATCAATACTTGATCCAGCCTTGACTGGCTGGATCTCTACACAATCTTGCCTTGACTGGCTGGATCACTACACGATCTTGCCTTAACTGGCTTAACCTCTACACGATATTGCCTTCACTGGCTGAATCCCTACACGATCTTGCCTTGACTGGTTGGATCTGTACCCGATGTTGACTTGACAGACTCGATCTCTACACGATCTTTCTTTGACTGGTTGGATCTTTACACGATCTTTCCTGGACTGGCTGGATCTCTACATGATCTTGCCTTAACTGGATGGATCTCTGCACGATCTTGCCTTTACTGGCTGGATCCCTACACGATCTTCCTTTAACTGGCTTGATTTCTACACGATGTTGCCTTGACTGGCTGGATCATTACACGATCTTTCCTTGACTGGCTGGATCTCTGCACGATCTTGCCTTGTCTAGCTTAATCTCTACATGATGTTGCCTTGACTAGCTGGATTCCTACACGACCTTACCTTGACAGACTGGCTCTCTAAACGATGTTGCTTTGACTGACTGGATCTCTACACGATATTGCCCTGACTGGCTGGATCGTTACACGATGTTGCCTTGACTGGCTGGATCCCTACACGATGTTGCCTTAACTCGCTGGATCTCTACACGATGTTGTCTTGACTGGCTGGATCCCTACATGATCTTGCCTTAACTAGCTGGATCTCCACACGATCTTGCCGTAACAAATACAAACTGACCCCACAAATGATGCCTCATTTGAACGTAGAATTTCTCGCTCTTTCTGAATCCGAAGTCAAAACAAGGGGTTCCTACTTAAAAAAACAAAGTTAATCTTGAATGACCTTGAAAATTTGGTTCAAGGACAAATTGAGTGTCACCATTGAATTCCTCGTTGAAATTTACTTCAGGAATGAACTTGACCTTCCGGAAAACTTTGTTGATTTTAAATGACCTTTAATTAGCTTCAAGGTTAAAATTTACCGATGAGTTGAGTACATACCTGAGCGTGGAATTTCCCGCTCTTTCTGAATCCGGGGTCAACAATAGGTGTTCCCATTTTAAAAAAACATTTTGACATTGAAATTACCTTGAAAATCAATTTCAAGGTCAAGGGAGTTGGTACCACTGTTTGTCCCCCTCTGTCTTCTTCAACTTTTGTCTAAACCATTTCTCTCTATCTTGCTTAGGTTCCTAGAAATTTAGCTGGATAGATTAAAATGGCCCACCCTGTATATGATATACCGTTAAAAATCTTACAATCTTTAATATCTTTTAAAATCTCATAAAAATTTTCAAAATATTATAAATTCTTATACACTATATTATTAAAAATTATATTAGTAAAGATATTGTATTTAGAGCGAAAAAATCATATTAATGAAAATTATGTAATAATGAAGGTGGGAGGTACCAAAATCTTTAAGAAAATATTCATATAATAAATTAATGACCCCCTAACTTAAAGGCTTCTGGTAATTGCTATATGTGCAAATTAAATTTTTTTTATCCGTTTTCTTCTCAATTTTTATTTTTTCAAAAAATAATAGTGCGCAGACGTCCGTGTACGTGTTCTTTACGTAAGTGCACTATAATGTTTTTCAATAAGTAAAAATGATCAGAAAAAACCCAGGTTATCTAAACTTGCTCATATGGTAAGTAACACATGCCTTTAAGCCATAGAATTATCACGAAAATGTTTTTGATTAGTTTTGGTATTAACCGGTTTATACCGGTATAAATACGAGTGTTTTCGTTTCACCACAATGGAATTCTGGTGTGAAGAAATTTAGGTGCAAAAATAAAAAACTGAGGTAAATTAAAAAATGAATGAAACAGGAATGAATAGAAAGCTGAAGAACGTGGCAAGCCACCGCAAAAGTTGGTTAAAAAAAAGCTGTTGCGAATTACTGGTTTGAATATATCAAAGACGCGTATCTGTAATTTCAGCCTTTTTTACATCAAATGCATTTTTCAGTTCTTTGTAGGAGGCCAAAGTGAAAAAAAATTCAGATAATGATTATCAGAAACAACACAGAGAAAAGAATGTCTGATTTTGTTTACAGTTTAAGTTAGTTTTTAGGCTTAGCGCTAAATTTAGAACCTTCTTAATCCTATTTTAAGACTAAATTTAGTGTTAAGCCTAAAAACTGACTTAAGCTGTAAACAAAACCAGACCTTCTTTTTTTTTGTGAAGCTACATTGTTAAAATAAAAGTTTCTGAATTCAACGTTACTTGACGAGATAAATCGAATGACTGTGAGGCTCAAAATGAATCTAAAAATAAAACGCAACAAAATAAGGCCCAATAAGAAGCCTAAAAATATATTCCCAAAAATAAGTCCCAAAATATGCTCAAAATGAACGACAAGAATATAAGTTTCAAAAACATAAGATCAGAAAATGTAAGCCCAAGAGTATAAAACTTCAAAAAGAACACAGGCATAGTCATAATGCCCAAAATACGATTCAAAATAAGGACCATAAATGTAAGACACAAAAATCATAAAGCCCAAAAATGAATAAAAAAAAACTCTGAAACCCAAACTTTATCCAAAATTAAAGTGCAACAAATTAAGGCTCAAAACATAGGTCCAAAAATATAAGGCCCAAAAATAAGTTCGGAAATATAAAAACTAAAACCATATACCTAATCTTAAATCTCAAAATATGAGTCTCGAAGACCAAAATGCACAAAATAAGGCTCATAAATTAATAAAAAAAAGCATAAGGCACAAGTTAAGACCCCAAATATTCCCAAAATATCACCCAATAAAATAAGGCCCAAAACCGTAGACCTAATCATAAGTCGTAACTATATAAGACCAAAAACTATATCTCCCAAAATTTAAGGTCCAAAAAATAGGCCTAACCATTATTTAAAAATTATAAAACCCAAAAACTGTAAGGCCCAAAAGAAGACAAAAAATAAGGCAAAAAAGCAAAAGGCTTATAAATAAGTCCCCAATGAAAATAACAATAGTACCTGGAAAAAAATCTTCTCTGAAGTTTATTTCATGGCTTAGGGACTAAAAAGTATAGACGAAGTAGTTGAAATAATTTATTATAATTATTATTCATCCTTCACTTCATTCATCTTTCTTTTCAACAAATATTTCCTTTAATTACCCTGAAACCAATTTTCAATTCAGAAACTTGTACATCTATTTTACATCAAGAAGCTATATGATCATCGATGATATCCGGTTGTAAGAACAAGACCACGTTCAGCAAATCGCTTCTCGTGGCATTAATTGCTATAACAACTCTTGTAAATATCCTCATCTGTGAAGAACCTTAACGATCGTGATATCCTCTCGAGCTTGATTCTCGAGGTAGTTTGCAAAGCAGTTAATACAAAAAAAAAATAAATAAATATAGAATGAAGGAAAAGCTGCACACATATATATGAAGATTTCACGTAAGTTATTAAGTTCCCATTGGGAAATTGCCAATGCAGACGATTGGTGCAGGATCGGCCTAATATCTGCAGATGTTTGACGTGTTGATGCTCTATATCCCGAGTAAAAATATTTCGTCTTGATTTTGTCTTATAGATTTCGTCTTGGTTTCGTCTTAAGACATCGGAGACGTTCTTTTACAAACCGAACAGAGAATTGACTGACACATTTTTGATTCAGCTAAAACTTTTTTTAAGGGTTATTTATCGAAAAAGAATTGATACGTATTCGAAGACTTTTTTTCTCAATTATTTGGAAAATAAGATGGATTGAAAATTTGAGAATTTGATGATTTTTGGCTTTTGAAAACTGTTTTTTTTTAAATTCATAACTCCGGTTCTATTTGAGCTAGGAAATTTCTTTTTTTTTCATTTTAAACGTAAATGAACGCACTTTAATGAAAAAAGTATAAAAAAATTATTAACAAATTCAAATTTTTATAAACAATTTGAATGTTTAAATCGATTTTTAACAATTTCCCCACCCATGAATTAAGTTTTTACTATTTTTATCGTATTCTACGTCAAATTTCCGTTCGAAAACAATTTTTTAATCGATGGACAAATAATTAGTACTGTCCCAAAAAATTTAATTTATCTAGCGCGGTACGTCACACCGGCGCGCGGGTCACATTGCAGGGCCCATTTTCTTGCCTCATATCGTTTTTCTCTGAAATATAAATGATTATTACATATTTTGAATTAAATAATCTTATATATTAGCCAAGATAACTTTATTAAAAATTGAAGAAATAAATAAATAAAAATAAATAAATGAAAAACGTCACTGTTGAAAATTTAAATTACTAATAAATAAGATTATTAAATAAATAAGATTATTTAATAATCTTTATTATTTATTAATTATTTTTTCTTTTATTTATTTTTTATTTATTTTTTATTTATTTATTTTATTTTTTTATTATTTATTAAGGGCATATGATACTTTACCATAAGAGCAAATTAGTTAAACCAATTATACATTCATAATAATAAATACTTTTAGCTAATAAGAGTCAATAAACCTTCGTCTCATGTAAACGAAGGTTTATTGACTCTTATTTCCTAAAAATATCCATTATTATGGATGTATAATTGGTTTAACTAATTTGCTCTTATGGTAAAGTATCACATGCATTATTATCTTTAATAATTATTCAATAATAAATAAGATTATTCAATTCAAAATATGTAATAAACAAGAAAATTGGCCGTGCAATGTGACACGCGCGCCGGTGTGACGTACCGCGTTAGATAAATTAAATTTTGTCGGACAATACTAATTATTTGTCCATCGAAAAAAAAATCTTTTTCTTCTTCCCCTAGCCGAAAGTACGACTTCCAGGCCTCATTTCAGTCCGAGAACAGTGGCTTTTGTGGTCTGATAGAGTTAAGGTGCGCTCTGATTGGCTGTCAGATTTTTGTGGCTCGCTGACGTAGGGCGCACAGCACATGTTGTCTTCCCACTGGAGAAATGCTGCCATTGGTCACAATTTGGCACACGATTTAAAATTGAATTAATTTAATTCGATTTTGAATCGCGCGCCAGATTGCAGCCAACTGCAGAATTTCTCCAGCAGAGCAGTCTGTCCACTTTGACTATACTGCAGCCGCCTCGTAGTTGATTATACTGTTGGTAGCATTAATAGAAAGTATCGCGTATAACGTGTATTGTACTTGAATCAAAATCTCCCCTAGAAACTCCATAAAAATGGGAATCAACCTTCTGAACACCAAACATTTTTTTCAGGTGACGGAGTCGTAGAAACAGGATTCGTCACTGCAAAAAATGTTCCGATACTCGTGCCATTAGTTAGTAATCAAAATAAATCAGCTGCTTGCAGAAGTAGGTTGTTTTTAGATATAAAACCCATACAATTAAATTTTAAAAATAAATCAACTGTTCCGACATCTACGTATAAAAAAATAAAAAATAATGAAAATCTAGATGATCACGATCAAAATAACAACTTAACTTCAGCGATTAAAAAAAATGATTTAAAATTTGACAATTGTACTTTCAACAACTGTGTCTTCAACGTTACTTCATGTAAGTGCGATACAGCAAATAATCCGTAGGATAAGGAAAAGATCAAGTTTGTAATTTTTAATTATATTTTTAATTATAGAGAGATTTTAATATTTTTTTTAGTGTTTCTGATACGAGTTTTGATACTTATTTTTGGAGCCCACCTCGACCAGCAAAACCTCGGTTTTGCAAAAGTCGAGCGAGAAAAATTCCGCTAAGCTTACCTACAGAGCAGCAGCAAAAGCAAAACACATTGAACGGCGCAACACAATAGATATATTCTAGCACGAGCTATAACAGTCCACAACGCATTTTATATAATTATTAAACGAACTTGTGGCAGGGGATGAAGAAAAATTGTATACGACACACGGGCAGAAATATTGGATGCCCTGATGTGTGTGATATGAAGACCTCGGCTTCGCCTCGGCCTTCATATCACACACGCCCGGAAATCCAAATTTCTGGCCTTGGGTCGCAATGTACTATTTCGAAAGGAAATTTGACGTAGAATACGATAAAAATACGAAAAAATTGATTCATGGGTGGGGAAATTGTTAAAAATCAATTTAAGCATTTCAATTGTATATAACAATTTGAATTTGTTAATATTTCTTTATTTTTTTATTACAGCTCGTTCGTTTACCTTTAAAATGAATAATGAATTTTTAAAAAATAGTCTTCAAGCCAAAAATCACCAAATTCTCAAATTTTCAATCCTTCTTATTTTCCAAAAAATTGGGAAAAAAAAATTCGAATACGTATCTTTTCTTTTTCGATAAAGAACCCCCATAAAAAAAAGTTTTAGCTGAATCAATAATGTGTCGGTCAATTTTCGTCCAAATCTGTACGGTTTGTAAAAGAACGTCCCATCGATGTCTGGCTCATTCCGTGATTCAAGATGAAACCCTTTCGAGGACCCTTTTCCAGGTCAAAAACTTTTTTTTGACCTGGAAAATTTACGTTTTGTGTTGGCCATGTTTTGTCGAGCTACTCCCACTTTAAATATAAAATAAACTTATTTTTAACAAATTTTAATGAATTATTTATTATTGCATGAGAATTAAATAATAAAAGGGATTTGGCAATTACAATAAGAGCTAATTTCGTTTCACCAAAGGTTGGAAAAAATATTTCTCGACTTTTACGGCCTGCCCTTTTTTATGGCTTTTTATGGCTTTATGACATCTAAGTCTGGTTCAGTCCATAATCTAAGCCATGGGTATGTCTTGAACATGTCTTGACGACAAATACGTAAAAAAAAAAGTTTTGCTCTTGGCTTAAGGCCATGTAATATTTAGAAAATTGTTCGATTGTATTGATTTTCAATTATACCAATTATTCTCCCACAAAAATGAATATTTTGCCGAGAAATTTTAGTGAATTATAGAGAACATTGAAACGGAGGTTTATTGACTCCGTTTATTTCAAATCATGAAAAAAAAGTTCTTTCGTGCTAAAATCTGTAATGCATTTGTCACTTTGAGGTTAGGTGCGCTATGCTTTCTACGAGTTTATTTGTAAAATATTTTTTTCTCATTATTTAACAAAATGAGAGTCAATAAACCTCCCTTAATATATTTTCTAACATCTCCGAATTCATTTTTAAAAAATATTCATTTTTGTGGACAAACAATTGGTATATCTTAACCTGATTGACCCGTCGAAAAAGTATCACATGCCCTTAAATGATAATTAAAATGAGTCCTCGAAATTGTCTTGAAAGAAGTCTTCATATGTTATGTCTCCAAATAAAAACAATACCCAATTAGGCCTGTTATAAGTGTATTTTGTTTAAAAAAATCTCTACGTTAAATTATGACATCACTGCGACAAATGAATTGGAAATTATTGGCATTAGAGTGGTCCTTATTTTCGATTTTGGATTCTTCTTGGTCGCATTCCCCTATTTTATTGGAATGACCAAAAAAAATTATCTCCACCTAGCGAAATTGGTTCATAAAACATCTGCCCCAAAGCACTCAAAGTTTCATATGCAATTAACATGGGAAAAAGTACAGTCAAAATTCAAATGCAGGACATTTTTTTAAATTTCATCAGAATCCTTTGGATCTATGTAATTATGATCTTTAGATTATATTGAAAAAATATTCCTAATCAAAAATTATTGTTTTAATTTACAAAAAGGCGCACTGAGAGAAATCTCAATAGCTAGGTTGACTAATGCGTCACAACTATATATTTTTAGTAAACACGAAGAAAAATTTTGTTAGACTGACTAAAACAAATAGTAGTTCTAACTAAGTAAGATGACAACATTTTTTAGTAAAACTCACCCAATTCATTTAGTTAGAGGAACATAGCTAAGTATCGAATCGTGCGTGATTCAATTAAAGTAAAGTAACGTCAATAAAATTAAGAAGAGGACGTGAATGTTCATCGCTATTCGTATGTGTTAGCATCACGAACGGGATATTGAATTCCATTGCTATAACTACCACAAAACGCAAAGTTTCGGAGATTGCGTCTTTTACACACGAGCGTATTAGGTTATGTTCTTATGTTGGCAATAGCCCGTTTCAGCGAATAATCGGTTTTGGTAGAATTGACTAAAAATTTTATCATCGCTACCCAAAATTATAATTTTGACAAAATTCAATATGTCCGCCAAATTAATTTTTTTAATCTCATTATTTCTTTGTTTCTCGGTCACATCTTTTCAGGTGTCAAGTAAAACACTATATTATCATATCAGTTTTCCTGATGGCTCATAAATGAATTTCTTAAATCAAACGTGGAATTCTATTTGCATTAAGGCATTTGAAATTGAATTCTACGTTGATTAAGTCATTTTACAGTGCTCTTAGATCGAGCTAAAAACTTACCCTGTAAGTTTTAAAAATTTCATATTAAAATCCACGTGTCGAATCTATACGAAAAAGTGGATTTTCACGTAGAATTCTACGTGAAATTCCATGTGAAACAATCTAAATTTCCCCCTGAATTTCAGGTGGAAATTCCAAGTTCCGTATTCGAGATTAAGGAAACCGAGAGGCAAAACATTGAGACCCAGAACACAAGGTTCTTTCTGAGGGATGTTAATAATTTCCCTGAAAGAACAAAAAAAATAAGAAAAATAAGGAGAAGGGAAATATTGATACGAGGCCTAAAGGGCGCCGAGGGGTTAGATTCTAAATTGTAGACTCCGAAGAAGTCGAGATAGAAAGACAGGAAAGACAAGGAAGGCACGGTAAGAAAAAATCGCGGTTTCTGTTCGCAGCTCGGGTCTCGGACGTGTGCTAGTCGCGTGTGAGGCTCGCGCCTGCCTACGTCCTTTTCTCGCACGCGGGATCAAGACCCATTAGGCCCGGTGGAATTGCGTCTCTGTCGGGTCCCGTGCCGACTGAAGGGCCCGTGTGGGACGCGAAGCCGCAGTCCATTCTCACGGTAGCCTCCGACACGGGGCCTTGCTTCCTCCGTTCCTCCCCCCACCCTACTCCTTCGTTCCTCAGTTTCAGCACACTCTCTCGTTTTAACGTCTACAGTGTTTGCACCGACATGACACATCGCGATGTACAGGCTCACCAAGTCGTTACACACACCTAGAACTCCACTGAATTGAAGTGCAGAACTGCGCCCCGCTACCGAATCCATACGCGGGGCCTCATGATCAGGCCCACGGCTTGCAGTAGTAATAGCGGTTCGTTGATGGCTACGCTAATTTAACGACGCTTGATAGAGTTTTCGAGGTTGCCAGTAAAATAAATCGACTAATCGACAAACCATAAGTCCCAAGGTGAATCCAAAAAATAAAATGGATAAAATTAAGACACAAAAAGACAGTGTTGAAAAATAAGTCCCAAAATATAAAACAAAAAATCTGCCCGCTTCGCGGGCACATTCTCATCGCGCGCTTCGCGCTCCGTGTTGCGCGCTTCGCGCGCTTGTGCCCTTAGTGAAGCTTGCGCTTTACAGGACGCTTAAAGATATATGTTTTTTTTTTAATTTAATTAAATTACATAATTTATATTTTTATATTTGTAATTTATATTTTTAAAAATTTAATTAAATTAAATTAAATTACAGCTTTGAATGCAAAATTTAACTAATTTACTTAAGGTTCTATCGACCTTAAGGAGCACATTCTCATCAGGGCACTCGTGCTTCGCGCTCGATATTTGATTTAAAGCTGGCGCTCCGCGCTCGGCTCTGTTTAACAATATTTTTCACGATTAAAACGAAAACTACTCATCCTATTGAAAAATCGCCAAAGGAGAACTTGTAGATCTTTTTAAGGCGAATAATTATGTTTCTTATCATTTTCTCTGCATCTCGCGTTTTTTGGCTCAAAATTTGAATTTTCGATTTTTTAAGGAAATTCAAAAAGTTGTTATTCCTATCCTATAGGGTGTTCAAAAAGAAACATTTTTCATCTTTAGACTTTTTTTCATATCGTGCGTTGTTTGGCTGATAATTTATGTTTTCTTTCATTTTTTTGGATTTTCAAAATGTTATAAGTCTTTCAATTTTTTTTTTATCCAAAAAAGTCATTAAGAAAAATTGTTCGAATTTTTGAGTACTACGAACGTGCGTCATTAGAATTTTTATATTAAAAAAAAAGTGGTTTCAAAATTTTTCAAAATGCTCCCACTTTTTGAATTTTTATCCAAAATGGCTGGCCAACGAACTTGACCTTCATTTTAGGACACTAAAAGAGTATACCAAAGGACAATCGAATCGGTCAATTCTTTCGAAAGTTATCGTGCTCACAAACTAAAAATCTACAGACACACAGACAGACAGACAGACAGACAGACACATTCGTAAAAACATGTTTTTCGGGTTCAGGAGGTCCCAAAACGTGGACATTTGACAAAAACTGGGGGGGGTCAAATTTTACACAAATCTAATACCTTCTCTGATGAGAATGTAAAAATATATACTTTAAACCTTCCCGCGTGGAAATTGCCCAGGTTAGCCATTTTTAAATGTTGGCCCTGTAGAGGCCCCACGAAGGCGTGCCTCTATAGTATGCCCCTATCGGCCCTTGCTGGGGCCTCTCGAAAGCCCTCGCTGGGGCCCACAATGGTTGCCCCTCTTGTTGTTTTAAAATTTTTTCTAAGTCCACACTGTTGTTGAACTGTTCAAAGTTCTTATTATTTTCTGTTATTTTATTGCAAATTGAATAATTAGGAACACTCTCTCTAAATCTGAATTAGTGAAAAGTAGATCACTATAATTTACTTTAGTGAAAATTTTTACTAATTATTAGTTATATTTCACTATTTCAATTAGCAGTTTTCAACTTTTCACTAAAGTTTTAGTCAAAAATGACTTACAATTAGTAGAATTTTTCACTAAAGTAAATTAGTGACCTACTTTTCACTAATTCAGATTTAGAGAGCATAGAAGTTTACCCAAAATTTTCAAAAGATTTGTTATTTTTTACATTTTGTACATAATTCAATAAAATTTTGCATCTTCATTCAACAACAAAGAGCAATTTTCATTTTAAGTTGCATAGAAGTTAGGATTAGTTGACAAATGAAAAAAACAAAACTATTTTGTATCTTCATGCATTCAATGAATAATACATATTGTTTTCAACGCTTAATAAGAAATTAACAGCAAAATTATTTTTCATTTAAAACGCATAAACATAATAAATTTTTATTGAATGATTATACAAAATAAGTTGAAATATTACGCAAATATATCCCTATATGTTTTCGCCCTGCAATATTTTTGTTAATCTTTCACTATAGGAAAACAAATTTAGTAATAATGGGAACAAAATATTTTTTTTGAGCCCGTTTTGTTGTCGAAACCAAATTTTTCTTGCTAAAATAATATTATTTTTCTGTCTCAACAAATTGTTTTATTATGCAAGCAAAGGAATTACTGGAAATAAATTTTACAACAAGAATGTTTAAAAAAAATTTCAAAAGTAGTGAGAAATCATTGTGCTTGGACTAAAAAATGTTATATGCCCTTCTACGATCTGGCAGTTCAATTTAATATTTGTGTATGCTCGGATTGATTATACCCTGGACAAAATGTGGGACAACTATCTCGAGAGCTTAGGGTAATGGTTAGGTAGCTGGACTCGTGTCCCGTAGGTCGTGCGTTCGATTCCCCCCAGCGTTGCGTGCGAAATTTTATTTGTTAAATAAGCGTTTAAATCTACAAATAACAATTAGTTATAAGAATATCCATAATATAACTGCGAATAAACCATGTTCTTAATTAATAATTGATTTTTAAGACATTTTTTTCAATTTTCATTTAACTTAGCTCCTACTTTAATACTGTTATAGCCTCAACAATTTTATTGTGTGTATAGAGCGTCAAAGTAGCACCATATTTCGACTCGTTTTAAAAATATGCTAAGCCTCTACTTTGACGCTTCAAGTGGAAGATTTGGAAATTTGTGCCCATTAGAGCGCGAAAGTAGGAACAAAAATCGCATTGAAATAGCGTTCTGTGGGGCCCTTCTTGGCCCCACAGAGGGCCACTTTATCGGCCCTTCGTAAGGAGCCTACATGGGGCCTTTGAAGGCGAGCATGTCAAAACTATGTTGGTCCTTCATAGTTTTCCATCGTGGGGCCAACATAATAAGAGGGCAAACTACGTGGGGCCCCGCGAGGGCCAACTCAAAATTTCCACACGGGTTTAAATAAATTAAAAAAAAAAACACATATAGATTCAAGCGTCCTGTAAAGCGCCAAGCCTCACGAAGAGCACAAGCGCGCGAAGCGCCCAACACGGAGTGCGAAGCGCGCGATGAGAATTTTTTTTATAAATTTTTTAAAATAATTTTAAATCCTTCTAATTCGCTTCAAATCTCTTAAATTTTTACTTCCCCATAGAGGAAGCTATGTCATCGTTACATTTTCCAATATTTTTAAAATGGTTTAATTAAACTTTCCTCACTTGATAAATGTCTAATACAACATTTTAATCAATTGTCCGGATGTGTGTGTGTGTGTGTGTGTGTGTGTGTGTGTGTGTGTGTGTGTGTGTGTCGCCGTTTTTTGTCATCCTATTAACTTAAAGACATTTGTAGATAAATTGATGAAATTTGTAAGGTATATTTGGCTCCACCTTTATCTCAAAACATGCCAAAGGATTTTTCAAAATATTGCATTTAAAAATTTTTATATACAGTACCGTCGGAAATTGTCCGTACGATTGGCGCAAGCACTATTAAAAATCACTGCTGACTTTGAACTACGATAACTCGGTGAAAAAAAGATAGAATATTTAAAAAAAAATAGTTGGAAAGCTTATGAAATTCCACGTCTAGTGGTGCCAACCAGATTTTTTTTTGACCTTCTGAAAAGAATACAGCACGTGAGAAGTTTTAAAAAAAAATTCAAGATTTTCTCAAATTTTGTACCTTGACTTCAACTTTTTACATGAGCTAGGAAAATTGTTGCAAAAATTTGAAAATTATACGACATAGAGCATAAAACTTTATCTTTAATTTAAGCCAAAGAAAATTAAAAAATCTTCATTGGTTCTCGAGATACGATTAAAAATGTTCAATCGTGTCTGAGTTTAGTTTTAATAGACGATCACGGTTCTCGGCCGGTCTGCTGCTCACCTCCTTCGTTGACGAAGGACCGAATAGGCCACGCACAGAAATGGCGCTTAAGTGGAGCCCTCTTATTCTTTTTATTCTGTTCATTAGTAATTTTGATTTAAAATTATTGAAAATTTTTAATAAAATTTATTGTTAATTGTTATTATTTACAATTATTTACAATATTATCCCCATATTAACGAATAAAATAATTATATAAGAGGCATAAGAGGGCTCCACTTAAGCGCCACTTCTGTGCGTGGCCTATTCGATCCTGCCTCAACGAAGGAGACAAGCAGCAGACCGGCCGAGAACCGTGATCGTCTATTAAAACTCAACTCAGATACGATTGAACATTTTTAATCGTATCTCGAGAACAAATGAAGATTTTTTAAGTTTCTTTGGCTTAAATTAAAGATAAAGTTTTATGCTCTATGTCGTATAATTTTCAAATTTTTGTAACAATTTTCCTAAGTCATGCAAAAAGTTGAAGTCGAGGTACAAAATTGCAGAAAATCTTGAATTTTCTTTTTAAAACGTCTCACGTGCTGTATTCTTTTCAGAAGGTCAAAAAAAAATCTGGTTGGCACCACTAGACGTGGAATTTCATAAGCTTTCCAACTGTTTTTTTAAAAATATTCTATCTCTTTTTTTTTACCGAGTTATCGTAGTTCAAAATCAGCAGTGATTTTTAATAGTGCTTGCGCCAATCGTACGGACAATTTCCGACGGTACTGTACATTTAGAATTTTTTTTTAAATTGATTTTTCGACAATAAATTCTCAAATAATCAAAATTCAAGCTTATGTAAAGAAAATAAAGATTCCTTGCGTCGAGACGAATCGATTAACCAGTATGTGTTTTTAATTGAATATTAATGAAATAATGATTATTCGTAATTTTGAACATTTTTCATTTTTCATATATTGGTTCAAACAAAAACACTAATCCTACAGGTCAATCGATTCGTCTCGACGCAAGAAATCTATGAATGATGAGGTCGAAAGATTCTTTGTTTCGAGAAAAAAGAATTATATATATTTTTAAATATTGAGGCAATTGCAACTTCATCATGATGAGGAAGCAAAGTGCTCAAAAAATGAGCACAAAAAATATAAATATAATTAAATGGAACACCAGAGATCGAATTCACAGCTAGTTTAAAATAACTTATAATCCTTTAAAATAATTTAAAAATATTTCAAAACGTTCTGATAATCCTGAAACTCTTTTGAATTCCTAAAAAATTCCTTAAGGACATGTGTTACTTTACCATAAGAGCAAATTAGTTAAACCAATTATACATTCATAATAATAAATATTTTTAGGTAATAAGAGTCAATTATTGACTCTTATTAGATAAAAATATCTATTATTATGAATGTATAATTGGTTTAACTAATTTACTCTTAATGGTAAAGTATCACATGCCCTTAAAATCACTTGAAACCTTTTGAAATCCCTTCAGTTCCCTTGGAATTAAAAACGTTTGAAATTCTTCAAATTCATGTCGATATCGAGAAAAGCTTTCGTCTTTTTTTTATTAAATCTCATTTCATCTCTTCTCACAAGTGAGCTTCTCGATAAATCGTTTATATTGTACATATATGTGGTACTATGAAAAATGGCTTTTTCCTCGATTTTTAGTCTTGGAATAAATAAGGGGGCCATTTTGAATTTTTTTTCTAAAAGCTATAATTTTAATACTACGCATTGTAGACGAATAGTTTCTAGATGAACGTTTTAGCTAAAAACGTGAAGTTTACAACAGTATCTCGTTTATCTATTAATCTTTTTTTTTGCGAGTTTTACAGTTGTGCACAAAAATCAAAAATCGCCCTTTCACCCCATTCTACTTTACTCTTATAATTTATTGAGGTTTAGAAGTGTATTAAAATAGAAAAAGAAAAAAAGAAATAAAAATTAAAGCAATGTTGATAATTGACGAAGTAAAATTTGGAGCGTCAAATCTAAGATAATAAGATACAAAAAATTATATACTTCCATGACGTCGTTTTGTCTGATCCTTCAACATACAAAAATTAATCTAATGCGTCACGGAGGTCATCCTGGGATATTATAGATCGTGACTGTCGATTTGTCGACCACCTATGTCGAGAAAGGGATCATAAAAAGACTTTCTCGAACGATTTTTATTGAACATGGAAATTTAAAAAAAACTTTGATTGAAAGTTAGGGTTACCAGACGTCCGTATTTATACAGACATTTCCGTATTTTTCATGAAATAATTCAAAGAAATAAATATTATTTTGGAAATTTCAAAAATGATACTTAAAGTGTCGAATAATATATTCTCTCTTTCATTTTATTCCGAGAGAGAGAAAAGTTAGATAAAACTAGCGGAGTATAAGGCCCAACAAAATTAAAATACATAAGTTCCAAATCTAGAAAGCTATATAATAAGATCCAAAATATGACCAAAAATAAAGCTTAACAAAAAGATTCAAAATTAAATAATTCCTAAAACACATTTCCCAAAAAGATAAGGTCCACTACCTAAAAATTATAAGTCCCAAAACCATACGACTCAAAAAAGTCCTAAAATAATAAGGCACAAAACCATAAAACTGAAAAACCAATCTTCAAACAAAAATAGCAACAATACCTGACAAAATTTTAAATCAGGAAGCCATAATGCCCAAAATAATTAATAAAAATCAAGCCCAAATGAAAGTCAAGTCCCAAAACAATGAGACAATTATCGTTGCTATATTTTTATTTTAATTACTTTAGTTTTAAATGAAGAAGAAAATATCAACCTTGCAAAACACATTTTCATCAGAGCACTCGCGATTCACACTCGATATTTTATTTAAACCTCATTCAAACCTTGCGCTTCACGCTCGGCTTTGTTTAACAATATTTTTCATGATTAAAACGAAAACTACTTATTCTATAAAAAAATGCTTATGGGAGAATTTAGAGATCTTTTTAAGACAAATAATTATGTTTCAATTCATTTTCTCTGTATCTCGCGTTATTTGGTTCAAAATTTGATTATTCGATTTTTCAAGAAAATTAAAAAATTGACATGCCAATCTTGTAGTTTACCAGAGCATGCTAGAGTTTGCTTTCAGTGCGAAAAGCAAACAATCAGACGCATCCGTTCAACAAAGAAAAAACGAAAAAATGTAAGCAAGTTTTCAAAACCATCAGCTACTGACATGAAACCAGTGCTAATATGGTATTATTAATGACGGCAAAATGATCAATATTCACACGTAGAGAATTTGATCACAGTTATATTTGAAAATGCCTTTTCTACGTTTCCAAATTTCTGAAATGAGGCTTTCTCTTTATATATTTACTATTACTAGTAATACAAATGTACAGATTTTATGTAAAGTCAAACCTTTCTTACGTATTTTTTAGTTTGATGGTATAATCAGAATAATAAATTACGCACGCGCAGTTTGAGCTGCGTACTGCGCATGAGCAGACAGCCATGTGCATTCTGCTGTCCCAAATTCAAAAGTTGTATACTCGTGTTTCTCAAATGTCAACTTCCCAAATCTCAAGTTCTCCCAAATGTCAAGTCATTTTTCTCTCAAATGTCAAGTACCTCTTCCTGATATCCCACTTGATAACCACTGCGCACGCGTTGCGTTTGGTATATGATTGGTTGCTATTCGCGTGTAATTTAAAATGCTAAAAAATATTATATTATACGCAATACGCATGCGCAATTGATGTGACTATAGAGATTTTTGACATTTGGGAGAACCTCTGGCAACAATTTCTTGACATTTGGGAGACTCGAGTGTATCTACATATTTTGTCGAAAATGAGTTATATGATCTTATGATAATGAATGTGTTCCTTATGACCTGAAAAATTGTCCTGTATAACTAATAATTAGTTTATATGTAGCGAAAATGCCTATTTTAAGAAAAATATTTACGTCTCTTTCAAGGTCAAATGTTCATGATAATTTTTAATGTCGTATCTACTTTTGCTTATGCGATGCGAGCAGATGGTTTAAAAGATTTAAAAGCATAAGATTCCTGAGCTCAAAATAAATGCTTACGTAAAAGTACATTTGTAGCAAATCTCCTTGAATTAAAAAGATAAATAAATTAAAATTAATTAAGTAGCTAGTTCATTTTTGTTGGCACATCAATTTGTCAAATACAAATTTTTTAAGTTTTCCTTAGAGCTATGTAACTCTCTAGACCAAATTCTGATTTTCAGCTTTCTCAAAAAAATATAGGCAAAAAAGTTAAAAATTATTTTATGATCAAAAATGGAGTTACACAAATTTGAGTGCTGGTTTTATAGCAAGACGATGCGTGACACATATATTTGACAAAGATTACTCGAAAGGTCTTGGAAATCAGAAGATCGGGTGTGAATTTCAAATCGATCGATAAAACCCTCAAAAAGTTAGAAACAAAAGAAAAAAAAAAGTTTCTGTTACACTTGAAAATAAGCTATTTTTCAATGATTTTTTAATTCAGTCGTCAAAACGCTTAAAAATTTCTTTTTAATCCTTTAATATCAGTGAATTAGCTAGAAATATACTTGAATATAAAAGTACATGACCTTAAATCCCGTTCCAACTCGTTTATCATAGTTAAACACCCGAGTAACGAAAAAGTTAAAGGTTTCGTAGATTTTACATTGTCAAAAACAGACCGGCTTTCGATCGGGTTACCCTCTTTGTATCCAGGATTCAACCGGGTAACCCGGTCGGAACCCAACCAGCGCAGCGTGACGAAACCAACCAGGATCCGACTGGGTACCCTGGCCGGATTTCGTATTCAAGCAGGGCAACCCGGCCGGGATCCGGCCCGAACCCGATCACAATTTCTACACGGGAAGTACACTCGAATCTTCCAATATCAACCTTCCCAATATCAACAATCTCCCAATATCAACCGCATTTCTTTCTCATTATCAACCTGCAGTTACCTCAAATAAAACTGGATACACTGCGCATGAGTTGCGCGCTCGAAATCTGATTGATTGCTATTCGCGCGCAATTTAAAATGCTAAAAAATATTATTAATGTGCAAAAATATTATTAAAATATTATTTATGTGCAATACGCATGCGCAATTAATATGACGCATGCGCGGTGTGCCATTCCAAGAACAGGAATTTCGTTGATATTGGGAAAGCGTCTGGTCTGTATTTCGTTGATATTGGGAGGTTCGAGTGTATAACGTTTCTTTGCCTTTATTAACAGTTTTTATTTAATAACTTTGTCAAGGTAAATTTTTTAATTTAAATTCCCTAAAATCACTTTAAGACTTTTAAAAATCTTTAAAAATACCTTAAAACGACTTATTTCGATATAATTAATACCACTTTTTACATTCTCATCAGAGAAGGTATTATATTAAATTTGTGTTAAATTTGACCCCCCCAGTTTTTGTCAAATGTCCACGTTTCGGGACCCCCTGAACCCGACAAACATGTTTTTACGAATTTTTCTGTATCTATGTGTGTGTGTCTGTAGATTTTTAGTTTGTGAGCACGATAACTTTCGAAAGAATTTACCGATTGGATTAGCCTTTGGTATACTCTTTTAGTGTCTTAAAATGAACAAAGTTGATTGAATACAAGTAATACGCACCCCGGAAATTTCAACAAATTTTAATTTTAATAAGGTATTGAATTTTATACATATTAAAAACTTACGATGACCCAAGTGCGAAGTCACAAACGGCCCTACGTTGGCCCAGTACTGATAAAGATGTTGCCGAGATTTGTTTTTACTTCAAGTGAATTTTAGTGAATTCACTTTCCCACCTAAGATCTTATCAATTTTAAAAATCAAATTATAAACGGTGGCCAGACTAACAAAAATTTTACTCTAACGTACAATATTATACCTACAATAGTCATATCTTGAAAAATCGAAATGAAAATTTTGAGAATTTTAGTAAATTGAAATTTTAACAATTCTTACAGTATTTCATGGTCTAATTGACTTTCAATTTATTTCAATTGAAAGAAGAATCACAATTATAAAATAATAAAATTATAAATTACATTTATAATATTTTGGAAGTTTAGGAAAAAAGTTTGAATTCCAATTACGTGTTTGGTCAATTAAAAGAAAAAAAATTATGGATAATAAACGAAGTTATAAAGTTGTATAAAGATTTTTTAGTAATCCAAAAAGTATAAGAGTTATGAAATGAAATCTTCATTATTAAAATGGTATGTTTAATCGTGATTCCCATATCCTTTCTTAAAAAAGACATGAACTATCGAGTGTCCGTGTTTTATTCGTGATCTGATTGGTTGAGAAATGGTCACGTGGGATAGTCACAAGTGTGTTGTCGTCACGGTCGTATAAACAGGTCCAGAATCTCCGGTGGTGGTGGTGACTCGCGTTTTGTCCACGATTAGAGCTTCTCAACTAGCCACCAAAGGGTAGAGCGCAACGATCGGAGGGTATATGGTTTGTTTACATCACCGTGATCACTGTGGTTTACATAACCTAGATTTCAAAACCTCCATATTCAAATATAATATCCTTGTGAATATACTCACGTATAATGCAATTTTCTTTAAAGTGGTTTTCTCAAACACTATGAAAAGATTTAAGTCTTGGATTTCCTGGAATAGCTTCCTCCCATTTTTTTCGAAGTTCCTCATCCTTAGTAACCATAAAAATTGAACGTTTTTCACCACTATATGCCTTGTCACACTTCGGAACGCAACACGATTTCGGCATTGTAAAATATGTTAATATTAAACGATCATTTAAAACGAAAAACTGTACTAACGAAAATAGCACAGATGACCGATTGACCGTGAGCGCGAACTGTCCAAGTCGAACACACTTTTAGGTTAGTTTCGTTCCAACTCTCTACCCTCCTATCGTTGCGCTCTACCTTTGGTGGCTAGTTGAGAAGCTCTAATCGTGGACAAAACGCGAGTCATCGCGTTTTGCTTTCACCACCGGAGATTCTGGAC
>CAJFCO010017284.1:570-23058 GCA_904066015.1 Synergus gifuensis | reverse complement strand
AAAGGTTCCTTACGTCGAGACGAATCGATTGACCTATAAGATTAATGCATTTCATTGAAAAATAAGGATGTTATGGTTAATTGTATTTTAAGAAATTAATTTTTCGACTATAACTTTTCAAATAATCAAAATTTTGACTTGACATAAGGAAAATAAATGTTCCTTGCATCGAGACGAATCGATGGTCTATAATATTAATTCATTTCATTGAAAAATAACAAAATTATTGATCTATTTAATTTTGAAAAATTTGTTTTTCAACTAAAACTTCTCTAATATTCAAAATTCGAAGCTGACGTAAGGAAGATAAAGGTTCCTTGCGTCGATACGAATCGATTGACCTATAAGATTAATTTATTTCATTGAAAAATAAGAAAATTGTGCTTTATTGTAATTTTTGAAAATGAATTTTTCGAATATAACTTCTCAAATAATCAAAATTTAATGTTGATGTAAAGAATAATTAATGCTTCCTCTATGAGGAAGCAAATCATATTTGCTTACAGGAAATAAAGTGCTCATTGAATGAGCACAAAAGTTGATACAACTTCACAGCTAGTTTTAAATATGAAATGAAATTTTCGCATTAGAGCTTGTCATAATTTTTATTTTCTATAAATTTCATTCAACCTAATGTCTATATTTCTGAATGTCCATGTGCCATAATCTCCATGCAACATAATTTCCATCTGTCCTAAACGATTTCCGGTCAGTTTTAAAGTTGTTGTTTTCCATCTATACGAATTTTGTCTGGGTGGTAAATGAAGTGGAAATGGCGCTGTAAGCAACTTCTTAGCACATGAAAAAAATTAGGCGCTAAATTTAAATCTCATCATTTAAAACCTCATTTAAATTTAGCGCCTACTTTGTTTCATGTGCTAAGAAGTGGCTTACATCGCCATCTCCACTTCATTTACCACCCCGATAAAATACATATAGATGGAAACAACGACTTCAAAACTGACCGGAAATTGTTTAGGACAGATGGAAATTATATATTACATGGAGATTATGGCACATAGACATTCGGAAATATAGACATAGCAATTAGTTCATGTTGACATTCAGATAAGTGGTTATTATGATAACTCATGACTAGAAATTCGGAGTAATAAAAATTAGGTTACATGAATAGGGTCGGTGCACCTGTTTTGGCCAGTGCTCCTATTGTGGCCATTATCACAATTTTCTTAATTTATTACGGTTTCGTTGGCTTTACTGCATGTTGACGAACGCAGTTTTTTGTGGAGCCATCAAACTGCGTTTGTCAAAATGCAATAGAGCCAATGGAACCGTAATAAATTTCGAAAATTGCTGGTGACCACAACAGGACTTACAGTGGCCAAAACAGGTGCACCGACTCTATTAGGAAATATAAAAACTACGTTAAATGAAAATTAGGACAATTAAAAATTATATAAAATGGCAATTCGAAAACGTAAAAGTTAGGTTATATGCAGATTAGGGCAATATAAAATTATGATAAAGGACGAATAGAATAAATAATAATTCGTATAAACGGAGATTATGACTCAAAGACATTATGACAAATTACACTTCGAACAAATAAAAATTATGTAATGTGGGAATTAGGAAAAATCATTATTATGGCAAGTGATATTTATAAAAAATATAAATTTGATTAAATGGAAATTAGGATACATAAATATTATGGTGAACGTAAATTCGAAAATGTGAAAATTGTGCTATATGAAAATTCGGTAAAAGAGAAATTAAGACAAATGGCAGTTAGGATAAATACAACTTATGTCAATTGAAAATTCGAATAAATAAAACTTATGCCAAATAACTATTCGGTTACTTAATTTTCGGTCAAATGAAAATTATGTTAATTGAAATTTGGGCAATATTCATGCGCCCCAATATAAATATAGTATATATATATAATCTTTATTTAATTTGCGGTTGCAGTTATCATAATTTCACATCGTAGTAAAATACAAGACTGTGTTGACTTTTTATTGGAATTTCGACCATTAAAATTAATAACGAAGTGGGGTTTGATAGATATTTCAGAGCTTGCGCGTGATGTTAACCACAAGGGGTTGGAACGTCGCGAAAGACGAATCGAGGTGGGGATGAAACACGCGGTTCTCGCAATGATCCGTTATTCCCGACGACTCGTGACAAACGTCGAACTGTCAGATAGCGTTTTACCGACTTCGGAAGTCTTCTTGGACTGTGATTTACCTACTTCCGGCGCGTCTTTTACCGCTTCTTTAGAAGCGCAGTACTTTAAAATTACATGCAAAATTAAGAAATGCAACTTGCTCATCTGTCAACGTAAGTTTTAATTTTTCCATTAAAATTTACTGTTTACCATTTTTTCATGTTTAAAAAGACTAGAAAGTATGCTTTTTGTAAATATGACTCTTTTTTTCACTTAAAAATGTATATTTACTGCTTTCTGATTAGAAATTCAGTGTGCACTGTACAGTGTGAAGAAGTATCACAAAAACTCTATAAGTACGGAATGATTATTTTGTTTCGGATACCTAGGTAGGAATACTAATGAAAGAGAGAAAAAAATGTGGAAATGTATATCGACACCATTCAGGAGTTTATCCATGACCTCATTTTTGACATGTTCAATAGTGCGTTCTTTTTGCAAATAATTCTATTGTGTGCAGAAAAAAATAAACATTTTCCACTTTCTTCATTAACGAAGAAAATTACGCTAATAATTAAACTTCCTTCTAGTCTCTTGAAATGTAAATTACAATTCGAATATCAAATTATCGAGTCATTATTTGAAAGTATGTCCAATTGCGGAAACATGGTGTAAATTTTCACCTTTTAAGTTTTATTTTTCCTCTCGATCTAATATAATAACATTAATGTAATTTTCCATAATCTTTACATTTTAGCTCTGAATTTTTTACTTTAAATAAAAATTTCTACTTGTGTATATATAAATATACAGACACTCAAAATTGAATTCCTCAGAGCAGGATATATGATGTTCCAATGTAATATTGAACCGCGAAGCTAATGAGAGTTCGAGGCGAGCTATTTAAATTAAACTTTTTTCATCACTACTGCTGTCCAAGAGACAAACTTTCGGGCGAACAAAATATACATTCCTGAAACCAACAATAAAAAAAGCATTGTCGTTTTTGATGAAGGAAAAAAGAAACTCTTCCTACTATAAGCACAAAGCGAACAGATCTAGATTATTGTTTGTTTGAATTTTCTTCTGCTAAAACAACAACATTCAAAGGATTCTACACGTGCTTTTTTGTGATTCGAGTGACCCGAGGCAAAAGCATTATTGTCTTCGGCGAACACGTTCCTCGTATACGTATATGTAGTTATATTTACGAGCCACGAATATAAAGCACGAAACCTTGTTCACACCTCCACTCATTTCTTCTTTTATTTACACCCACCTCAGCTATGGTTTTCGAACAAGGAGCAAATAACTCTCGATAGTGTATAGCCAATGTTGCCCCGATTCTTTTGAATTAAATTCCCGATCAGAGTGTCTCCATTTTCTAAACTAAATTGTAAAGTAGAGAGGAAATTGCTTTTAACCTCAGAAGATAGGTTGTATTTTTTACTCTATGCGTATATATGAAGTATGTGAAATAATCTATCTTCTGTAAAATCAATCAATCTTTCTACATATATAGGTACGCATATAACAGTAAGTCTGTATGTACTGTCAAACTTTTAAAATTTTTTCAACCTTGATGATATTTTTATTTAATCTAATTTTTATAATCCGTAGGAATTCTTAAGAATTACTTAAAATATCTTAAAATCTCTTCAAATTCCTTGAGATTACTTAAAATCACTATAAATCTCTTGAAATATCTTAAATTATTTTGAAATTCTTTGAGATCACTTAAAATATCTTTCAATCTTTATGATATCATTGAAATCACTTAAAAAGTATTTACATTTCTTTGAATCTCTTATTCAAATTCTTTAAGTCATTGAAATATAATGTAATTTTGTATCTATTTATATTTGAATATTATTATAAGTGTCCAGTGTCCCCCTGTTGGAAGTAAACAGATAGAAATCCTATCCCTTTGTATCTCCTTCTATCTCAAAGATAGAAAGGGATAAAAATTGTTTATCCCTTTCTATCTCTCGTCTATCCCCGCCTATCTCTTTCTATCCAAATCAATCCACACCACGCTTATCTCTTTGAATCTCCTCTTTTCTATCCCTTTCTATTTCTTGTCTATCTCCGCCTATCTCTTTCTATTTCCATCTGAATCCACATCAACATCTATCTCCTTGTCAATCACCGTTCTCTCCTATCTCTTTCAATTCCCACTTCTCTATCTCTTTCTATCTCTTTCTATTTCCTGTATATACCTGTTTATACCTTTTTATCTCCTTTTCAATCTCAATTCGCTTTTATCTCTTTTAATCTCCAGTTCTCTATCCCTTTATATCTCCATTTAAATCTACATCTTTGAATCTCCACTTTTCTATCTCTTGTCTATCTCTTTCTATCTCCATCTCAATCCACATCAACGCCTATCTCTTTCAATCTCCACATCTTTATCTCTTTTTATCTTCTGTCCAACTCCGCCTATCTCCGTTTATCTCCTTGTCAGTCATCGTTCTCTCCTATCTCTTTCAACCCCTACTTCTCTATCTCTTTCTATCTGTATATACCTGTCTATACCTTTCTATCTTTTTTTCAATCTCAATTCGCTTTTATCTCTTTTAATCTCCAGTTCTCTATCCCCTTCTATCTCCATTTAAATCTACATCTACATCTTTGAATTTCCTCTTTTCTATCTCTTGTCTATCTCTTTCTATCTCCATCTCAATACACATCAACACATCTCTTTCAATCCCCACTTCTTTATCTCTTTCTATCTGTTGTCCAACCCCGTCTATCTCTTTCCATCTCCTTGTCATTCATCGTTCTCTCCTGTTTCAATCCCCACTTCTCTATCTCTTTCTATCTCTGTATATATCTGTCTATCCCTTTCTATCTCCTTGTCAATCTCAATTCGCTTTTAATCTCCAGTTTTCTCTCCCTTTCTATCTCCATTTCAACCCACATCCACGCCAATCTCTTTCAATACCCACATCTATATTTGTTCCTATTTCTCGTCTATTCTTGTCTATCTCTTTCTATCTTGTTGTCAATCAAAATTCGCTCAAATCTTTCTCTTTTTCTCTCTCAAAATCTCCAATCTCCACTTTTCTATACGTTTCAATCTCTCCCGTATCCTCATCTATCTCTTTCTATTTCCTTGTCAATCGAAATTTACTGCTATGTGTTTCAATCCCTTGATTTCTGTCCCAGCCTATTTCTAAACTTATCTTCTTGAATGTCTTTCTCTTTGCATCAATACTCTTTTCTCTTCAAATTTATTTAGAAAATTTATTTAGAAAAAGGATAGAAATTGATTTAGAAAAGGATATAAAAAAGGAGATTCAAAAAGATGAGCGTGGATGTGAATTGAAATGGAGATAGAAAGGAATAGAGAACTGTAGATTAAAAGAGATAGACAGGTTATACAGTTATAGACAGGTATATACAGAGATAGAAAGAGATCGATAAAAGGGGATTGAAAGAGATAGGAGAGAACGGTGATTGGCAAAGAGATAGAAAGAGATAGACGGGGATAGATAAAAGATAGAAAGAGATAGAGAAGTGGAGATTGAATGAGATAGGCGTTGATGTGCATTGAGATGGAGATAAAAAGAGATAGACGGGGATAGACAATAGATAAAAAGGGATAGGAAATAGGAGATTCAAAGAGATAAGCGTGGAAGAGTGATATTGGTTTTTTACCACATAATTCCTAAGTCGGTCGCTAGATCAGTGGACTAAGCGTTGGACAGCTTTCAGCCTTATATACGTTAGAGGTATAATTAGAATAATATGTATGTATAAAATATTGTTAATAAAGATAATAAGTGTTAATAAAGGAGAGATAGCTTTGGGGATAGAAAGAGATAAAAATTTCTAGTAAGGGAGATAGAATTAGGGATAGAAAGGAATATATTTTTTTTGCGAATAAATAGACTAAGAGATAGAAAGAGATAGATATTACCAGAAATAGAGATAGACTGAGGGATAGAAAGAGATATATATTACCAGAAAGAGATAGACTGAGATAGGGTAGAAAGAGATAGGGTTTTGAGGATGCAAAATGGATACTTGGAAGAGATAGAAAAGGTCTATCTCTTTCTATCTCCAAATTTCTATCTCTTTACATCCATATGGGGAAGTAAAGAGGACCATATGCAATATATGTTTCCCGCGCAATGTAGCAGGCGCATAAATACTACAGTACGTTTTAACCCTTTGCGATCGTATAGTAAGGGTTAAAAGTGTTCTAATCGTCGATTTTGTAGATAGTCTATACACGGAAAAAAGAAAATGGCACAATATAACTCGATATCAAAGCAAAAAGTGCTATTTCAATAAGGCTGACTTGTGCTCTGAAAAGACATTTTGCACTTTTTACTATTTCTCAAAGAAAACGATTCAGTATAAAAGAGAACTATTTAAAATGGTAAATTTCACTACGAAAAACGTTTCAAAATAAATTTTCAAATGGTAGCTAACTTCACACTCGTGAAATTGTCGCCTTTCGCCCCAATTGTCACGTAATATAAGGTACTATTCCACTCGCTGCATGGGGATTCGAACCCTCGACCTAACCATCCTAAGACCTAATACGCACGCACTAATCGACTGAGCTATTTAACCGCTTGGACTTCGTAAACAAAATCTCAACCAAGTTTTTCGATGAAATACCATTTTACTATTTCTGAATGGTACATTTTGACTCGTCTTCGAGTTGACCCTTACTATTTAAAAGTATTTATGGAGAGTTCGATTTTCAAATGGTAATTTTTTACACTCGATTTAATCAAAACCGCTAATTTATGTAAATGGTATTCTCAGTTATTTTATTGGCTTAGAATTATGACTTGAATAGTAATCTTGAGAAAGTGGCAAAAAATCAAAATGCCAATTGTATTTTTAGATACTTTTTTTGTCGAATGTTATCATTTATATGTATAGTAAACGCGAGTAAATGGTAAAAATTCAAAATAAAAATAGTAGTTTTGAACATTTACATATATAGATTTTTGGCGAAAAAAAAAATGGTAATTTATGCTATTTATTCGAACACTCTTTTTTCCGTGTATACAATGAAAATTTTCTTCTTCGAAGAAGAAAAAAACTAAAAAAGTAGTAGCGAAGGAAGAAAATTCAAAGAGGAATTGTGTATAGAAATATAATGTAATCGGGATATATGATATAACGATGCGCAATTTTCACTTGAAAGCCGTGATATGGGACACTTTGAGCAAGTATAGGCAAGCATGCTGCATCAGCATGTGATGAGAGCAATCTCCATCTCCTTTGCTCTTCCATGCTCAGCTTGCAGCCTCTTAGCCTTATATCCAGCATGAATCTTTGAGAAAATGAGAATTAAAAACGAATGCTGCAAATTAATATTTTTATCTTCAATGCATTTCAAGATACTGCATACCCACATAATAAAGAGCATGCATTTCTAAAGTCGAGCGTCCTTTTCATCATGCCCCTCTCTCTATTGAGCTATAAGGGACACTATCCTCATTTTCATTTACATTTTATTTTTGCTAGGAGTGCTTTCCTTTCAGATTTATAACGACTTATTATACGTTTCATATAAAACACATTACGTTCTTAGTGTTATCTTCTTCTTATCATAGTGTTCGCGCAATGTCTTTAATGTTTTAAAATAAGAGCACCTTCAATTTATTTATTTTGGGTTTTTTTGATATTATATATTTATAGACCACGCTTTAACCTATTCTTTTAATTATAATTTCGTGCATTGTATTTATTGTCCATATAAAATTATAAAGTGTTTTTCTTTCTCGAAACAATATATGATGCATCACACTTTTAATTTTTTTTTTTCGGGTGAAAAACTTTTGTTCTCGCTGATGGGCGAACTATTTTTTCAAAAGTCAGAGCGCGGCATTCAGAGCATGCTTGTATTCTTCCGCGGCTTGAAAGTTCAAGATTGTCAATGATGAGGTATTTCGAACAGTGAAGTACCTCAGGGCAGAGTACATAACTCATATAACTATCAAAATACTGTACCTTTATATGCAACGAGCAAATTTCAAACTGATGGATAATTAACTCATATGCTACTGAAATCAGTAATTTTATTGTTAATTCGTGCAAGTCGAATTCGTTTTACGCATTTACATTCAGAAAAAAGTTTTTTCGAATCCAACAAACTTATCATTGACATAGGGTCGAAAAAAAAATTTGATTAATTCAAAGATATTTTTTGACAAAATATCTTTGAAGTAATCAATTTTTGTTTGAGTTAAAACAATTTGTTTGATTCAAAGAAATTTCTTTTATTATGATGAAATCAATTTTTTTGAATTAAAGAAAATTTTTTTGAATCAAAAAAAGTTTGTTTAATTTAAAGATATTTTTTCTTTGACCCTATATCAATGATACGTTTGTTTGATTCAAACAAATTTTTGCTGAGTGTACGTGCTAGGATAAACATAAACGCAATATATATAAAAATGTCTTTTATTGAAGAGAGCGCTTGTGATTTTCAAAAGAGTTTCGTACATATACCCGTGTAGAAAAAGCCCTATTTGACCCTACTACAAGGCGGGCTCTAGTAGGGGGCTAGTTGGGTTATTATTTTGATTAAGTAACTAGTCGGGGACTGGTCGGGAGTTATTTGGGTTTTTTTTTGTCCAAATTCCAGTCGGAGGTTGGTCGGTGGTTAGTTAGGGACTGGTCGGGCCTTTTTCTTGACTAATTTTTGTGCGGGTACCGGTTGAGCTATTTTTTTGTCAAAATTGCCAGGCGGGGGCTATTCAGGCTCCGGTCGTGAGCTAGTCGGGTTCTGGTTGGGCTACTCTTGTGTTCGAGTTTCCGAAGAGGTGTTATAAAATAAGGTAATATCCAAAAAAAGGGTTGAGTTTTTTTTTCTGAAAAACTGAGAATTTTAACAATAATTTTTTTATTTTTTTATAATAGCCTAATCTTACAATTTTTTCGTTTTCATAAGAAAAGAATTTTAAATCCATACTTTTAATTATATTTTTAATGCAAAATTGTCACTATTAAATAAACATAAAACTTTAATATAAACAAATTCTCTCGTAAACAATAATTTTCCAAATTTGAATTTATGCGAATACAAACATTTTTTGAAAATTAATTTAAAAAAAATTTTAATTGAAGAATTTTTGAAAACACCTATTCATAAAATGTGTAAAGCAAAAAATATATCTATCGCTATATTCCTTGCAATTATCTCTGGCTTTCATTGAATAAGAGCTTAGTTGAGTTTTTGTTCAGGAACTCCAAATGGTTAAATAGCTCAGGCAGTTAAGGCGTGCGTTTAGGATGTTAGGGTCAGGGGTTCGATCCGCAGCGAGGTGCGATTTTTCGAAGCGTGTTAGCGTGCGATTATATGTGTAAGAGACCTTGCGTGTCATTGTGTAATTTAAAACATAAGTAACATTTAGAAAATTTAAGCTAAATAATAAAGAAAGAGTAGTGGAAAATTCAGATATATTATTATAGGACTGACGTATTATTATAGGACCCATACTAGTACCCGATTAGATCCCGATTAGGACAAGTCGGGTCATCCGACTAGCCCCCGACTAATCGAGCGTGACGTTACTGGTCGGAGGCTAGTCAGATGACCTGACTAGCCCCCGACTTTAAGTGGGGTCAACTACTCGGGAACCAGACTAGTTCCCCATTTCAATTTCTACACGGGTAGTGAAGAAAATACGCATATTTGATCTTTATATAACAATTAATAACTAGAAATTTCTTATAAAAGTCATTTAACGAAACATGTTTGGAATTTTTCTAACAGACTGACGATCCTACTACCTTTATGTATTTGCGGCGAACGAAATTCTCCTCTCAACGAAACCACGAATATAAGGATTTTAACGTCGACAAGGATCGCACGAAGTATTGTGAACGATGTCGTTTCAAGAAATATTACCATGGTTTTAGAAAATCTCTTAATGAATTATGAAAACAGCCAACTGCCCACTCATGGAAAAGGTACAAACATTTCTTATAATCTGTATTTTTTTATAAGGATATAAAATTAATTTATTTTCATTAAAAAAAATCTGCCCGCTTCGCGGGCACATTCTCATCGCGCGCTTCGCGCTCCGAAATATTTACACGTCGCGCTTCGCGCTCCGTGTTGCACGCTTCGCGCGCTTGTACCCTTCGTGAAGCTTGCGCTTTACAGTACGCTTGAACCTATATGTTTTTTTTAAATTTAATTAAATTATATATTTTTTATATATAATTTATATTTTAAAAATTTTAATTAAATTAAATTTAAATTAAATTAAATTACAGCTTTGAATGCAAAAGTTAACTAATTTACTTAAGGTTCTATCGACCTTAAGGAGCACATTCTCATCAGGGCACTCGCGCTTCGCGCTCGATATTTGATTTAAACCTCGCACTTCGCGCTCGGCTCTCTAACAATATTTTTCACGATAAAAAGGAAAACTACTCATCCTATTGAAAAATGTCCATAGGAGAACTTGTAGATCTTCTTAAGACCAATAAATATATTCCTTATCATTTTCTCTGCATCTCGCTTTATTTGGCTCAAAATTTGAATTTACGATTTTTTAAGGAAATTCAAAAAGTTGTTATGACTATCCTATAGGGTGTTCAAAAAGAAACATTTTTCATCTTTAGACTTTTATTCATACCGTGCGATGTTTGGCTTCTAATTTAAGGTTTCCTTCATTTTTTTGGATTTTCAAAATGTTATAAGTCTTTCAATTTTTTTTTATCCAAAAAAGTCATTAGGAAAAATTGTTCGAATTTTTTATTAGTACTACGTACATCCGTGCATAGAATTTGTAAATTAAAAATAAGTGGTTTCAAAAATTTTCAAAATGCTCCAACTTTTTGAATTTTTATCCAAAATGGCTGGCCAACGAACTTGACCTTCCTTTTAGGACACTAAAAGAGTATACCGAAGACAAATACAATCGGTCAATTCTTTCGAAAGTTATCGTGCTCACAAACTAAAAATCTACAGACACACAGACACACAGACAGACACATTCATAAAAACATGTTTTTCGGGTTCAGGGGGTCCCAAAACGTGGACATTTGACATATGCATATGCGCAACTATCCTTGACGATTTCCATATACTTATGTATGGAGAATTACCAACGCTCAGGCGCACCTGTCGTTGTCAATTCTCATATAAAAAATGTCATGCTATAGGAGCCACTATGCTTAGCATTTTTTGATACGCTATTTCTCTCTTTCCTACTCAAAGGTGTACGATTTCTACAGTCAATAGGATCACCTAAGGCTGTAGAAATCCATGCTAAAATATTAATAAATAGGAGCATTTATTATTAATATTTTTCATCCGAGAATACTTCTCTTTTCTATTCTCAATCCGATTATTCTACCGAAAAACCCTAGTCCGCCAAAGTCAATAGTAAAAGGAATTAATTAACACTTAACAGGCGCAACTGTAAGTGAATAATTAAGCCGGCGGATAGCATTTAATAGGCGCATCTATAAATGACTAATAAAAGGTACTAAGGACTACACAACCGATCCTTGCAACTTATCTTCCTATTCTTCCACCCTTCTTCCACCGTACCGTAAATTCCGTAGAAGTGGGGACTAAGAAGTCGATGATATTGTAATCCGTCAATTCGTTTTTGTGTATCCTTGTACATTTTCTTGGAAATTATATTGTCAAGCATAAATCTGAAACGCCGTAAATTATGCTTTCAGGAAGAATAACCGAATCCGTAGACTTTCCGCCTCCGTTCACACGTAAAACATAACACCGGAGAAATACTCAACAATTAACTAAACTAAAAAAATCATACAAATAAACACACAACACTTATTTTCTGTCACCGCGTTTTTACACTACATTTACACTTATGATTAGATTACTCAATTACACACAAACATTTACACACATATACATTTACTCGTTACTCACACACAAATTCAAACTTAGAGATGTAAATTATAGGATTAATAAAGCATTCTTTATATTTCGTTAACTAAATTTGAGATCTATTTATTCGTCTTTAAAATACCTAACCCTGGTAGACTGAAGCGTCCGATTTACTTTATACCTCATCTCCCGATCGACGGCATTCCAATCGACGGCATTTTTCACGCCTGGCTGATTCTGCGTCCCCCCCCCTGAGCGTCCCTTGACAGTCTATATTGAAGAGCCGAGCGGTGCGGCGTTCGAAAAGTCAGTGACGTTGTAGGGAATAGCCATACTGCAGAATGGCTATGTTCCCCCTACCATTACCACCGTCTCAATAACACGGCTCAGCGTCAATGTTCGACGCTGAGAAGCTAGACAGCCCGGGTTCAATTAATTCCCGGCATCTGAAAAATCTCTCCTCTCCATGTGTCTAAGGCAAGGTCCGTTCACATCGCCTTACTGATGAGTCCAGTGAACGGACCTGGGACGAAACATAGAAGAGAGAAGACATAGATGGCTTAACGCCATATCCCGTAGGTAACATGCTATTCCTACATTGGTGACCCTCGACGCTGCTCCGCTACTCCTCTGTTCCTCTCACACCAGGTTAGGTTCCCCTATCAACGAGCAGAACTGGTCCACGACGTCCACACTCCCACTCAACGCACTCAACGGAGCCGAGTTTTCATTGGCGTTTTCACTCGGAGCTGCACCTACGCTCACTCAACAAGAGTTGCTCCTCTCACAAGTCTTGCAACACGGGGTCATCCCTCGTCATCTGAGATTCAGGGCACGCAGTCAGCGGGGTGGAAAACGAACACGCACACTTATCCAATATCTTGCCTATACCTCTCCTTCTAGCATTCTTGATTGTCGATTCGAATGATGCTGTGAACCACGGATGCATCGACACATCCGTGTTTCACCAGTGTCTTCGACCAATCGCATCATCAGAATGTTCAAAAAGTTTCGTTCCTTGTTCCCGCCTCTTCCATCAGCTACCAACTACGTCACTTGGGGGGAGTATTGTAGGGAATAGCCATACTGCAGAATGGCTATGTTCCCCCTACCATTACCACCGTCTCAATAGCACGGCTAAGTGTCAATGTTCGACGCTGAGAAGCTAGACAGCCCGGGTTCGATCCCCGGCATCTGAAAAATCTCCCCTCTCCATGTGTCTAAGGCAAGATCCGTTCACATCGCCTTACTGATGAGTCCAGTGAACGGACCTGGGACGAAACATAGAAGAGAGAAGACATAGATGGCTTAACGCCATATCCCGTAGGTAACATGCTATTCCTACAACGTAACGTGCAGCCTGCGTAGTATAGGAATTAGCGAATCTCAGAGTCTACATATATACGGTCCTGAGTGGTGACATCAGAGTGCTCGCTCGATCTATTTTAATTTCGCCCGATTCACGGCACTCAACCCCGAAGCAGTTCCGTCGATCAGGAGATGAGTGAATGAGGTTACAATGAATTAAAAAGAAATTTCAAATGTCTTTTTTGGCATTTTTAAAAATTCATTTAAATATTTCGGTATTCAGTAAAAACTGTTAAAATCCTTAAAATTTTTTAAAAGGTAAATAAATAAATTTTTCACTGCAGAATTTTTCATTTTTGACTACTACACACTTTGAGTTCCAAACTACACACAAAGTGTCTCTGCATCGTATTATTATATGTACAACATTTTAGGCTCTATAGATTTTTTCACGTATATGCTTATAAAATCCATTTTTCACCAGATATGTATTGTGGTTGTCCGGCTATGGGGCGTTGCGGGGTATGTTGCAAGAAAGCCATCTTTTTAATCAAATTTAACAAAGTATAATTTATTCAAAGGGACACGATCAAGTATTCCCAATTACACAGAGTGAGAGAGAGAGACAACTAATCGTGGATTGATGATTCGCTCTTTGATCTATTCTATTATAAAGTGACACTGATCTAACTCTTGCCACTGGAAATTGTCCACAAATAAATATTCTAATACCTCGGCTTCTCAACACACCATTCTACATGTAAGAATAACCACGGACATTTTTGTATTGGTTATTATTGTCGCAATTCCAGTCGTTCGATTTGTTTCTCACACACTCATTCATTTACACAGATAACATCGATGATTTTTAATATTATACATTACGTAAGTCTCGATGAGGATCCAGCATTAGGCGTCGATTAATAATTTACAGCCTTCCCCGATACCATAGGTAATCCACGCTTTGGAGAATTAAAAAGAATATAGCCTCGCTAACGATTCCAACGTCCACCCACTCTCGTTTATCTCCTTATATATTTCCTCTGATGGGAGCCGGTAGTCCTAAAATTTGATGTTCACTGGGCGTCCCCAGAACAGCACGTCACGGGTAATTCTTATGTGAGCCGCAGCCCTCACCTTTGGAAATCTATCAGTTTAGATATCGAGCACGCAGCTCTTACTTTAATTTTCACAACCAGCTGGGCTGGAATCAGATTTCCAACTGCCTTCCCCTCGGCCAGTCCTTACTTCTTTCTGTTGTCTTATCCCTCTTTCTCATCGGTGTGTCTCCTATCTTGTATGAGTAGCGATAAGATACCTATGTCCTGTGTCCATGTATGGACCCATACAGTATATATGGCTCATTACAAATAAAAGGTCATTTTCATGTCCCCCTGCCGAAAACATATTTTTAGTATTTTTTTTTCTTGCAACTTTTGTGAATATTATATTAAAATGATATATTATCTACTAATATTCAAACTTATGAATGTTGAAAGTCAATTTAGAATTGAATGGCAGACCTAAAAGCAGACAAAATGTCCACTACTGTCCCCCTTCGAAAATGGCAAGAAAATATTTAAATTGCATCATAAACGTACGATTATTTATTGTTTTCAATTCACTTACGAATGCGACTAGCCGCGTTGTTTTAAACCTATCCTTTTTGTAAGGAGAAGCAAGTAAGTTAAAAATGTCCACTACCGTCCCCATCACTAAAAAGTCCACTACTGTCCCCGAAAATACATTTATACTCTTTCATCGTATTCTACGTGCAGTTAAATTAAATTTGAATCTTAATTTGTTTACAGGCTAACCAAAATGAAAAGTTAAATGCTCTGAAAAGAAAGTTAGAAGTGGATCGCGGCAAGTTGCTCAGGAAAATCTAAAACAACTTTGCTTCCGCCGATTTTTTCGAAAATTTGAGGCTTTATTCTGAAAAAGTGATTACCTGTTTATGATTCAAAGTACTGTCCGTCACTAGCCAATACTTTTTGCCATCTTTTGGGCAATTGTCGGATACCATCTCGAAAAAACTTTGCGTCTTTTGAGGCGATCCACGAATCGATCCATTCTTTAACTTCTTCATAAGAGTGGAAATGCTGCTCAGCTAAGCCATGTGCCATCGATCGGAACAAATGGTAGTCGGAAGGAGCAATGTCTGGAGAGTACGGCGGGTGGGGTAAGACTTCCCATTTTAGGGTTTCCAAGTATGTCTTGACGGGTTTTGCGACATGTGGCCGAGCATTGTCATGTTGCAGGATAACTTTATCGTGTCTCTCTTGATACTGTGGCCGTTTCTCCTTCAATGCTCGACTCAAACGCATCAATTGCGTTCGATACCGATCCCCTGTGATAGTTTCACTCGGTTTCAACAGCTCATAATACACCACACCGAGCTGGTCCCACCAAATGCAGAGCATAACCTTGGCACCGTGAATATTCGGTCTGGTCGTAGATGTGGAGGCATGTCCGGGCATTCCCCATGATTTTCTGCGTTTGGGATTATCGCAGTGGACCCATTTTTCGTCGCTGGTTATAATGCGATGTAAAAAACCCTTCCGATTCTCTTTTTGAAGCAGCTGTTCACAAGCAAAGAAACGGCGTACAACGTCTCTTGGCTTCAATTCATAAGGAACCCAATTTCCTTGCTTCTCAATCATTCCCATGGCTTTGAGGCGTTTCGAAATTGCTTGTTGAGTGACTCCCAATGATTCTGCTAATTCTTCTTGCGTTTGGCACGAGTCTTCAGCAAGTAATGCCTCCAGTTCGGAATCTTCGAAAATTTTTTCTCTTCCGCCGCCATGCCGGTCCTCGACATCAAAATCACCGCTTTTAAAGCGTTGAAACCACTCATGACACGTTATTTCACTAAGAGCAGCGTCAGCGTAAGCACTTGAGAGCATTTGATGAGCCTCAGCCACAGTATTCTTCAAATGAAAGAAGAAAATCAACACTTCCCGCAAATGACGAGAATTTGGCTCGAAAACTGACATCTTCGATCGAGAATACACTTCTGATGCAAACACAGATTCACTAATGTGGTGCTATCGTTATGTTGACAGATGTCCAAGCTTACTGTATGAAATTTTTGACCTGCCTATTTCAACCGACACTTACCGCTGCAGCCATCTATCGAAAAACGGCGGAAGCAAAGTTGAACACCTAATATTAAAATAATTTAATATTTTATAAAAATAAAAAATTATAATCTTAAACTTCTAACGTACTATGATATTGTATTAAGAGTAAATAACTTTTATATTGTATATAAAAATTATGCATTATTACGAAATGTCCACTACTGTCCCCAAATCCATCGAGATCCTGTTTACACACTGAAAGAAATTTTGTAACATAATACGTTAAAATCGATATTGCAATTTAGTATAATCTTTTACGATTTAGGGAAATCGGGTATTTATACCAGAAAGTAATATAAAGGATTCTGAAATTTGCTAAAGACTATACTAAAAATTATAAGCCATGCGAAAAGAATAAGATAGACGAAAACACGAAAAGAGAAAGAATAAATTCGTAATCCGTCGTGAATCTCCGTCAGTTCACACTGCACAATTATAACACACATAAATGCACACATTATACATATATTCGCAGAGGTAACTATACTAACTTCAACCTTAACTTATATACATATTACGCACACAAATATAAAACACACGCATCGCAAGTAAATCACGCTGATAGAAGAGGTTTGAAGATTCCTTATATATACTAATTAGTGAAAATGTTTGCACTTGAGAGAAACGGCATGGTGCTTACTCTGGTGCTTAGCGGGAAACAAAAAGTTCTCCGAAACTTCGATTTACATGGCGAGCGCTACGGTCGGCGAATACGGCTAACCTCGGGAGATTATTGGAGCTATTTGGTTTTTTTAATATACCTAGTGACTTACTACAATTTCCTCAACTGAAACTACAATTTTTGTTAGCGTCTATATTAATTTGTAGAATATTTCTATTAACATATGTAACTCAAGCTGGTAATTTCTGTAAATGCTTTTATATTATTGGATAATATCATTATCAACTTTTATCATTCTACGATCATAATACACTCGACGTTCTCAATATCAACGAAATTCAAGCCAGAGGCGTTCGCAATATCAACCGAATTCCTTTTCTAAAATGTCACATCCATTGCGAATGCGTATTGCGTAATATTGCGGAAAAATTTGAAATGTCAAAAGCGTATTGCATAGGTTAAATGTATGTAAGTGTATCATTTTTCAAAGAAGAAGGTTCCTGTTAAAAAATGGATATAAAAAACAGAGAAAACTATGTGAGTAAATGAATTTAATTTGTAATTCTACTAATTTTCAAATTTAAATTAATAAATCTTGATAAAAATGAAAATTAATTAAATGCATATTCAAGTGAGCAACATAGGAGTAACAGAATATGTATTTAAGGGCATTCGATAAACGAGCATTAAAATTTGTGTGGCTACGCCAATGGTTCTTTCCCATGTATAGGAGGTATCTGATTGGTAGACAATATGGCTGTACAGGAGATGACAGATAAATTGAAATTTCACAGCGAGTCTTTTATTATTTATGCACAACTCCGGCATTTTTGAAACATATGAGGGTTATAAATGGAATTCTATAACTCCCAGCTATAAGTCTGTGACAGAGAATTTCGCGATTGATAACGTACGAAGCTGTAATTTACAACCAAAATTCATCAACACCATCGGATAATGATAAAGGTTTGACCTGTGAGCATAGACAATATTTCTCAGCACAGCAGACAATATGGCTGCGCGGGAAGTGTCAGATAAATTTAAATTTCGCGCCGCAAATCTTGTAATTTATGCACAACTTCGGCATTTATCAAACATATGAGGGTTATAAATGGAATTCTATAACTCCCAGCTATAAGTCTGTGACAGAGAATTTCGCGATTGATAACGTACGAAGCTGTAATTTACAACCAAAATTCATCAACACGATCGGAAAATCACAGTTTTGACACCTAGACGAGTGTCAGACGTTCATGTTCAATTATTATAATATTTATGCTCAACTCCGGCATTTTTTAAACATATGAGGGTTATAGATGGAATTCTATAACTCCCAACTATAAGTCTGTGACAGAGAATTTCGCGATTGATAACGTACGAAGCTGTAATTTACAACCAAAATTCATCAACACCATCGGAAAATGATAAAGGTTTGACCTCTGAGCATAGACAATATTTCTCAGCACAGCAGACAATATGGCCGCGCGGGAAGTGTCAGATAAGTTTAAATTTCACGCCGCGAATCTTGTAAATTATGCACAACTTCGGCATTTATGAAACATGGGGGTTATAGATGGAATGCTATAACTGCCAACTATAAGTCTGTAACAGAGAATTTCGCGATTGATAACGTATGATGCTGTAATTTGCAACCAAAATTCACCAACACCATGATTGTAAGCATCTGTGTATCATCAAGCATCAGGTAAGTATCATGTATCATGTGAGTACGCGAGTAGTACAAATTTTCGGTCGGTAACATGTCGCTGCTGATGCTACGCTATGAACATGAACGTCTGACACTCGTCTAGGTGTCAAAACTTTGTGATTAAGTTTTTTTTTCTTTCTGGTCTGTAATTTTCATTTGTGAATAGTATTATTACGATTAACCGTCGTTTTTCAATCGGTAACGAAATATTTTTGGTGAATCGTAAAATAACCACTTCTCCGATTCATTGGCACTTCTAACCTATCGTCAGCAATCTACCATTTCAGTTTAAGATACACATTTCATACGACCTGAAATACGATTGAAACGTGGTCAATCGTTTCTTGTTTCCTGGGTAGAAATTAAACCATACAATCTGGATGTTAAACCATACAATCTGGATGTTAAACCGTATAATCTAGATTATGAGTTTTATAATCCAGGATTTTAGAAATTAACATCCAGATTATACGGTTTAACATCCAGATTGTACGGTTTAATATATCTAGATCGCTGTCCCATAGTTATCCTTCCAAGATCATAAACCGTACAATCCATTTCCCTCAGTGCAGACAATAGAAAAAAAATTAATTTCGAACCCAAAATCGATTACTGCCATCTCAAAATTCGTAGTAGCCAAAAATGACCTTTTATTTATAATGAACCATATATGCATGCTTTTGCCTCTCGAAGTTACGCTCCAAATCACAATCAATTCTGAATGTTTTCATGTGTTTTATTTCCTTTCATGAGTCTCATATTTCATTGCGAAACTGCGCGCTGTCAATTAGCTCGAAGATTTTTTTATTGCTGGCACATTTTACAACCTTTAAACGCACTTCCAAAGTAAGTCAGTGGCTTGTGCTTCCAGGATAAAATATATATACATATTTTATATACCAAAACACATTACGAAACCGAGTATTATTACTTTATTCGTTACTTTTAAAAACCTTTTCCTCTTTCCAGGAGTCCCCACAGTCGTGAGGACAAATATTCTTATACGAAGCATGGGTCCAATATCGGAACTTGACATGGTTAGCTCCAAACTTTTTTTTTTCAAATAAATGTGTAAATATAAAAGAATTTAGGTTAAATTCAATAATCTTTTGTGTCTCAAGGATTATTCCATGGACTGCTACTTTCGACAATACTGGCGAGATTCCCGCCTCAGCTTTTTAGGACCCATCAAATCTTTAAGTCTTAGCATCAAGATGCTTGAAAGGATTTGGCGACCGGACACATACTTCTACAATGGGAAGCACAGCTATGTTCACACCATCACAGTGCCCAATAAGCTGCTACGAATTTCTCAGGATGGCGACATCCTTTATTCAATGAGGTTCGTTCTACGACTTGTTAAATTCAGCTATAAGTTATGTGTATATTCCTATGAATCTAATTCGGGATGTTACGCGATTCGTGGCGCCCCTCTGGTGGATAGAACTGAAAAATGCCACAGTATCCAGAAATAATGTTTGAACTGTTTGAAGTATAAACGAAGCAGCTGATATTTTATATAACTATATATTTTCACTAAATTTCCTTTTCATTATTTTTTATTTCAATTATAACATTAACTTCATGTGGACTGCCGAACAAATCACTTGATTTTAGACACAAGAAAGCAATTTCAATCTTTTTTGGCAAAACTGAAGTTATTCCACAGAACATTATATGATTAGCATCAACAAAACACTCTCCCCCGATATATTTTCGCGATCCACCACCCGCGTAATTTACCAAATCACTCACATTTAATAAAAAGGGCATTTTTTAATTTGAAAATTCTAAAACTTTCAAATTCAAAGGTTATTTCTGGATACTGTGGCAGCTTTCAGTTCTATCCACTAGAAGGGCGCCACGAATCGCGTAACACCCCGAATTAGAGAAAGTAGGGCTAAAGTAGCCCACTTAGTGTACACACTCACACATACACGAACTACACTGACATCGGATTTTTATAATAGATATATTAAATTGAGAAATTTTTCTCTAAAATAATACGAAAGCTCATAAAATTTTGCGTCTAATTAACTAAGCTGGAAGCCAAAATGTCTATTTTGTGAAAAAAAGATATTGCCAAAAGATCTCAAATTTCAAAATGATTTCAAAAATATGAATATCTCCAAAAATATTTATTATTTATGGTGCGCTATTCAGATATTTTCGAAATTATTTTCATAGCTTCTGCCATATGCTCAAACTTGTAGGGAAAAATCGTAAAAATTTAAATATATAAAAATTGAAATTATATATAAAATATATAATACCTATATATTTTTTTTATAAGTTTTAATCTTTATAATTGTATTATACTAATTATTAGTTGCATTAATCTAGATTCTAGTTAATAACATAATTGAAACATAAACATTATTATTTAAAAATTTAGTGGATCTCATTTGTGTCTCTTTTCTCATTTATATGTGCACACTATCTTTTTGGTCTAGGTTGGAAATTTTTTTTTCAATTATTCATAATAAAATTTACTTTTATAAGAACTGTAGAAAATTTAGAAATAATTCCACAGTGGCGCACAAACCATGTATAGGGGAGCGGCGAGGCGGCTAATGTGGCGCGTTTTAGTTTTAGAATATTAACGCATTTTCTGCTTGTGGATATAGTTTCATTACATATATATTTATATATATGTTTTCAACGCAACATTATTAAAAAATCGCGATAGTTAAATTAATTTCCTGATTTTTATTACGAAAAGTTAGTTTTGGTTCTTTTTCTTGTTTTGCAAAAGAATAAAATTTACTTATTGTTAATATAATTTAGATTTATTGTTTATAAAACGTCTATAAGCTTATCTTAAAATAAAAAAGTAGCACTTCTAACCTTTATTTTTTTAGATGGGAGTTTATAAATTTATAAATATATCTCATTATTTTATTTTCATATTGGTGACTCATTCTGTACTGTTAATAAAAAAATTTTTCCTTGACATTTCAACAGATATAACCCTCAAATTATTGTGAGACATTATTAACTGTTAAAAAAGCATTTTTTCCTTGACATTTCAACAGATATTAACCCTCAAATTATTGTGAGACATTATTAACTGTTAAAAAAACATTTTTTCTTGAAATTTCAGCAGACATAATCCCTCAAATATGTTAATAATATTAAACATAAATATATTTATTGTATTTTTATTAAATTTTACTCCTTTTTCTTCATAATTTGTTTTTTATTCAATAATTACGAATTTAAATCGAAACGCACCATATTACCAAACATGGTAGGATAAATTGGCGCAGGTGCACTTTTTGGAAAACACGTTAATTAACTGTTTTAATGAACTTCAATTGAATTATCTTTATGCATAAAGCATTGGTAAGATATTGACCTAAACAAAATATATTTTATTACAATATTTTACTTTATATTGGAATTTTAATCATGCATTTTCCTTTATATGCGCCGCATTCGCCGCCGCTCCCCTAACGGCGAAATCGCCGCCAAATCAAGTTCACTGTTAGAAAAGTCTTTATGAATATTAATATATAAAATATGTGCAAATGACTTCATACTGATTTTAAGGCTGTTGGAGCGCTGGAAAAAAAAATGAAAAAAAAACACAAAAAAGACGTGAAATCTATGGAATCAGTCAAATTCCCACCTCACGATTTTCTTTAGATGACAAATTTGCAAATATACATTGTTTGACGGGTCCTTCCATCGAGAAACCGATCTCGATGGAAGGACCCGTCAAAC
>CAJFCO010017281.1:1426-14874 GCA_904066015.1 Synergus gifuensis | reverse complement strand
ATATAATATAATATAATATAATATAATATAATATAATATAATATAATATAATATCAATATATTATAATTATATATAATAATAAAAGCGATATCGCTTTTATTTTTACGAAATTTAGGGATAATGTGAATTTATCGAAATTCAAAATTTAAGAAATAATAAAATTTCCGAAATTTCAATTTCCCGAAGTTGAAAATTTCCGAAAAATAAAAACTTCCGAAATAGAAAATTCCCAAAAGAAAATAATAATAGGGAAATTTCCAATTCCCGAAATTTCAAATTCCAGAAGTTAAATATTCCCAAAATTGAAATTTCCCAACATTAAAAATTCCCTAAATTTTTGTATGAAATTTTTTTCTAAAACTTTTGTTTAAAATTTCCGTTGAATTTGTTGAATGAAAATTTTGAAGAGAAATTTTTAATAAATAATAAAAATTTCTCTTAATAGTTTTCACTCAAAATTTTGATGAGGAATTTTGAACAAAAGTTTTGGAAATAAATATCATAAATAAATATTAAATAATAAATAAATATTAAATAATAAATAAGAAATAAATATTCCGAAATAAATTTCGGAAATTTACAGAAATTTAAAATTTCCGAAATTGAAAATCATCGAAATTTAAAATTCCTAAAGTTAAATATGCCCGAAATTGAAAATTCCCAAAATTTATATTTCCCAACTTTAGAAATTCTCTAAATTTTTGCCTAAAATTTATTTTCAAAACTTTTGTTCAAAAATTCTTTTAAAAATTTGAACAGAAATTTTTAATAAAAATTTTTAACAGAAACTAAACAAAATTGTAGAAAATAAATTTTAAATAAAATTTTCGGGAATATTTAACTTTGGGAATTTTCAATTTCGGGAAGTTTGTCATTTTAGGAATTTTATAATTTCGATAATTTTAAATAACGGTATTATTATTTTCTCCGGGAATTTTCTATCTCGGAAATTCTTTTTTTGGGGAATTTTTTACTTCGGGAATTTAAAAAGTCTTAAAAATTGTCAAGAGAGAATTTATCGATTTTTTTAATAATTTATATTTATATATTTATATAATTTATGTTTATTATCATTTCGAATTAATTTCGAAATAGTTTCAAATCCTCAAAATGCATGCTAATTTCAACTAAGAAATTTTCAACTGTCCAAATTTTATATTTGGACTAGAAAATGATAATTAAGAAAAATAATAATTTATAATAATAACTATAATTCATAAAAATTGATATTTCAATTTCAATTAATGAAGAAACAAAGACGACCATTTCTAAAAAATATTTAACATAAATGAAATAATAAGGAAAGAGAAAAATAAAAATAAAATAAAATAAATAAATAAAATAGAAATTTAAGAATTAAAATTTAATAATTATTTCTTTTAATTTGCCGAATTTGAAAAAGAATGAAGTAGCACCAAATTCTCCATATGGCATTTCACTTTCGCCTTGATCAAACGAAAGCAGTCACGGCTACAATCTTTTTCGTTGGGTGTGGACTCACCTTCGAAAACGACCCTGATCGGTCCTCCGGTTCCGGATTCAACGTCGGCGCCGCTCAAAATGTTTTTTAAGGTTGCCCAGAAACACCTGCAAGCCGCGAATAAAATGAACCAGATTTTAATAAGAATCGTGTCTCTTTATTATTGTAATCTTATTTTTCCATTAGTAACGAATAAAATTCCGAATCCGTCCCATATACATCATTTCAGTTGATACATGAAAAAGTCCTTGGAGGGACGAGGATTTAACTGAGATCGAGTTCCTCACAAACTCGTCCAATGCAAAAGGAGAAGTTACTTGATACTGAAATTACTTGCGAGCATGAAATTCTATATTATGTTTTATAATTATATATTTATAATTATAATTATTATTATAAAATAAAATGAGATTGATTTGAAGTATCGTTTGTTTTTATTTAATACTACCTTCCATCTTATTTAAGTTTTAACATTAGTTTAACTATACTTTAACATTACTTTAACGTTAACTTAACTATACCTTAACTATAATTTAACTATACTTTTACACTAAAGTAATGTTAAAGTATAGTTAAAGTATAGTTAAGTTAACGTTACAGTAATGTTAAAGTATAGTTTAAAGTTAACTTAAGTGTACTTTAACTATACTTTAACATTAAAGTAATGTTAAAGTATAGTTAAAGTATAGTTAAAGTACAGTTAAGTTAACATTACAGTAATGTTAAAGTATAGTTTAAAGTTAACTTAACTATACTTTAACATTACTTTAATGTTAAAGTATAGTTAAATTATAGTTAAAGTATAGTTAAACTAATACTGTATAATTAAAATGTTAATAAAATGTTATAGTTAATGTTAAAGTATAGTTAAATTAACGTTAAAGTAATGTTAAAGTATAGTTAAGGTATAGTTAAGTTAACGTTAAAGTAGTGTTAAAGTATAGTTTAACGTTAGCTTAACAGTACTTTAACCATACTTTAACATTACTTTAATGTTAACTTAACTATACTTTAACATTACTTTAACATTAACTTAACTATACCTTAACTATAATTTAACTATACTTTAACATTGAAGTAATGTTAAAGTATAGTTAAAGTATAGTTAAAGTATAGTTAAGTTAACGTTAAAGTAGTGTTAAAGTATAGTTCAAGGTTAGCTTAACTGTACTTTAACTATACTTTAACATTACTTTAATGTTAAAGTAATGTTATAATAATAATATTTATATATTTTATAATTTTATAAATTCTACATTATGTTTCATACATATTTATTTTAAGTACACATCTATTTTAAATACATATCTATTTTAAGCTAGTACATATTTATATTAATTACAAATTAATTAGATTTATTTTCTTCAATAAAAAATAAATAAATTTTCTTCAATAATTTAAAAAATTGTTTGAAAATATTTTTTTTTCAGTTTTTATTTTAAATTTCCTCTGACGTGTCCAAACTTTTGAGTTGCAATTTTTCGAAAGAAGGGTTTCGAAATAAAGTCGATGATTTTATGGAAGCGATAAAATGTGCTTGAAATAATAAAAAAGCAATTATCAAGTAAATTTATAAGCAACCCAGAACTTTCAGAGTACATCGCAAAAGGGGAATTGGTTACTTTAGGCGCATAACAACGAAATGTGTGAAACCGATGAACTGAACAGTTCGGACACGCCTATACGAAGGACAAATTCCATTCATCCAAACGATTAAGTAAATCGAAAGGATCTGAAAAAAATTCGATAAGTGGGAATGTACCAGAGATCATTTCAATCAATCTAAATAGATAATCATTTTTTATTTCGATTTTTCTAATGTTTTTTTTATAACATCCTGGTTCATAAAAGCTAAAAATACTCTATAACAATTACATAATTGAAGTAACTCAGTACTGACTGAATTTATGTCATTTGTGATAATTGATCATCGTAATTTACCTCTCGAAAAATTGACGTCATAGATCGGGATTTCAGCATAAAAAATGGTTCAAAGAAAAAAAAAAGCAGAAAAAGTGGTTGAATTTTTTATTAATGGATATAACCAAAATAAATACCTGGTCTATTAATAAATTAATTTGATTTATTGGACCATGAGCTATCCCAACAATTTTAATACCTGTTGTAAATTTATAGGTAAAATTAAATTGTTATCTACATTCTATAAACAAAATATATTTATATTAAAATTTTTTTTCTTTTAAATTTTCTTTTGTTTTAATTATAATTACTAAATTAATTAATAAAATATAATCATAACATTTAAAATCACAAGTATTTATTTACTTATGTATTTAATTTAAAATTCTAGAAATAATTATTAAACGACAAGAAATAATACAATAACATAATATAATATTATAATATTATAATATAATAATAATATAATATAATATTATTTAATATTTCGATCAAATAATAACATAGTAATGCCTCCTGTTAAAACAGATAAGAATAATAACAATAAAATAGTTGTTAAAAAAACTGCTCATACAAATAAATATAAATATACAAATAAAGAAGTTTTATCTATAAAACTATATAAAAAAGCTAGCTAGCTATAAAATAATCACGAAGTAAAATTATATATTGAACAAATAAAATTAATTGAATCTAAAATAGAGGATACACTCCTTTTATCCATGAAAAATAAATTGTCGCCAGAAATACTTGAAAGTCACAAATCTGAAGATAATTTAAAGATAAATGGGGTAGGAAGTTCTTGGAAAACGAAAGCTAAACTCTGTCTAAATCTGAAAGGGAAGAAGATTGTAATAAAACGTTTCTTGGTCAAGCAATGCGTGCACTAAGATATACGCCTACGAGCTGAGCCATACTATTAACATGAAGTCTGGTTTTCTGGTCGCGTCAAGAGCTCACTTACTTCTTTATGGCATTCAGTTACATAGCAAACACCTCCGGGTTTAAGAACCATAATAAACAAGAGAGTTCGCGAAGCAACCCTTAAAATATTCTACGAAAAATATGAGGTACTAAAATATAATTTCAGAAACCTGGAGCACGATAAAAACTACGACTATGCATTCCGAAATGTCTATAATATAGATTCTTTGAGAAAAAAATCGTAGGCGAAACTTCGAAATCACAATGCCAAAGATATTATCCAATCCTAAAAAAATGATGTTACCAATATATCAAACACATTGGTGTCGAAAACCTGATTGGTTTAGAAACTGAGTGAATTGTGTAAATGTATCGAATATGAAAACAATCTTCAGACTATTTTCGTTTACAAAAAGATTATTAAGACAGAGAATACGAATTTTAGAGAATTTATTGAAATTTTAGAAATACTAGCAGACCAACACGTGCGCTACGCGCACGATTATTTATTTAATTTCTTACAATTTCAAGTCATTAAAAAATCAATGAAATTTTGCTGATTCAAATTCAGAGAGTAGACTTGAAACAACAATTTAACCGAGATTTTAGGGACATTTCGTTAAATCATTTTTTGGAGAGGTATTTCAAGAGATTTCTCTGAATTTTAAGGTATTTCAGGATATTTCGCGTAATTTTAACGGAATCCATGAAATTTCAAGAGAATTTTTAAAGCTAACAAGGGATTTTAAATGTTTTGAAATTTTGAGGAATATTAAGAGGTTTCTAAGAACTTTAAGAGATTCCAACGAATTTTAAGCGATTTCGAAGATTTTTGTGAAATTTTAAGTGATTTGAAAAGGTTTCTGAGTGTTTTAAGAGATTTTAAGGGATTTTAAATCCTGTTGTGAAGTTTCCAGGAATTTTAAGACATTTCAAAAGGTTTCAAAGAATTTTAAGGGACTTTAAGGAATTTTAAATATTACAATGAAATTTCCTGGAATTTTAAAAGAAGTCAAGAGATTTTTTAATAATTTTAAGGGATTTTCTGATTTTTAAAAGATTTTATAGAATTTTCAGGATTTTATGGAATGTAACGAGATTTCTAATAATTTTAATGGATTTTAAAGGACGTAAAGAGACTTTAAATGTTATTGTAAAATTTAAAGCATTTCAAGAAGTTTCTGACGGGAATATTAAAAGGTTTTCATCAATTTAAAAAGATTTCAAGAGATTTTTATGAGTTTTAAAATATTTTATGAGGTTTAAAGGATTTTAAAGTTTTTCAGATAATTTTATTGAGGGATTTCAAAAGAATTTCTATACATGTATGATTTTTAAAAGAATTTGTAGATTTTAAAAGGATTTCGAAGGTTGTGGTAAAGTTTTAAGAGATTTTATTAGATTGTTCTAATTATTAAAAGATTTTGTAGTATTTTTAAGGATTTCATGAAATTTGATAAGATTTCTAAGGATTTTAAGAGATTCTAAATGTTAAGAAATTTCAAGAGTTTTTTAAAATGAATTTTTAGAGATTTTTGTTAATTTTGACATAGATTCCAAAAGATTTGTGATTAAGGATTTCATGAAATTTCTAATAATTTTATTAGATTTTAAAGGACATCAAGGAACTTTAAATGTTATCGTATAATTTAAAGAATATTTTAAACAGTTTTTAAGAATTTTAACAAGTTTTTACAAATTTTAAAAGATTTCAAGAGAGTTCTATCAGTTTTAGAGTATTTTATGGGGTTTAAAGAATTTTAAAATTGTCAGGTAATTTTATTGATTTCTCTAATTTTTAAAAGATTTTGTAGAATTTTTCAGGATTTTATGGAATTTGATAAGATTTCTATAGACTTTAAGAGATTTTAAATGTTAAGAAATTTTAAGATATTTTTAGGAATTTGTAAAACTTTTTACGAGTTTCAACACTTGGATTTCAAGACATTTTTGATGTTAATCGTTTTTTGAATTTTTGAAGGATTTCAAGAGGTTTTGGGGAGTTTTAAGAAATCTTAACAAATTTTATAGTATTTCGAAGGTTTTCTGAAATTTTTTTGCGCCATTAGTTTGTTTTTCTTCTTTCAACTTCAAGTCATTCAAATGCCAATCAGGTTTGCAACAACAATGTATGCGAGATTTTCGGGATATATCGTGACAACACTTTTTTAAGATAGGATTAAAGGATTTCAGGGTATTTTAAGGAATTTTATGAAATGTAGTCTGATTTTCAGAAATTTTAAGGGATTTTATTAGTTATTGCGGTTTTATAGAATCTAAAGAAATTTAAAGAATATAAAAATCTAATAAAGAGTTTTCAGTGGATTTTCAGGTAATTGAAAGTATTTAACGAGATTTCATGGGTTTTAAAATAATTTTAAAGGATTTAACGATATTTTGTGTAATTTTAAGTAATTTTAGAATCTTTAAAACTGTTTCGAGGATTTTCAGGAAGTTTTATTAGATTTTCAGATATTTTAAGGCATATTAAATAGTTTTAAGGACTTTTAAGAGATTCAAGGGATTTTACGAAATTTCAATGGATTTTTAGCAATATTAAGAGATCCTGGGATTTTGAGAAATCTTAAAAGATTTAACGATAGATATGTTGTGGAATTTTAAATGATTTAAAAAATTTTTAAGGTATTTGAAGGGATTTCACAAAATTTCATTGGATTTTTAGATATTTTGAGGGTTTTAATGAGATTTAATGGGATTTTGAATAAAATTAAGAAATTTCAAAGGATTTTACCAAAATTGGGGATTTTCAGAAATTATTAAGGAATTTCACGATATTTTGTGGGATTTTAAGTGATTTTAAAAACTTTTAAGGTATTTGAAAGGGTTTCACAAAATTTCATTCGATTTTTAGATATTTTGAGGGTTTTAATGGGATTTAATGGGATTTTGAATAAAATTAAGAAATTTCAAAGGATTTTACCAAAATTGAGGATTTTGTGCGATTTTGTGCGATTTTAAGTGATTTAAAAAATTTTTAACCGATTGCAAGTGATTTCATTGAATTTTTAGATATCTGAAAGGTTTTAATGCGATTTCTTGGAATTTTGAATAATTTTAAGGAATTTAAAAGAATTTTACGAAATTTATTAGAATTTTCCGAAATTTTAAGGGATTTAATGAGATGTCATAGGATTTTAAGGAATTTAAAGAAATTTAATGAAATTTCATGAAATTTTGATTAATTTTAAGGAATTTAAAAGAATTTTAGAAATTTATTGAGATTCCTAAAATTAGACTAGGAATTACAAATTTTTATAATTCAAAAATTAAAATCTCTGAATTATTTTGCATACTTTTGAAATCCCTTAATTTTTCCAATCCCACAGTTTTTTAGGAAAAATTACGAGATTTTAAAGGATTATAAAGTAATTTTATGGAATTTGACTATATATTTTGTGGAATTTTAAGTAATTTGAGAAACTTTTAGACATTTTACGAAATTTCATTGAAGTTTAAGGTATTTTAGGAGATTTAATGTGGTTTCACGAAATCTTGAAAAATGTTAAGGAATTTAAAAGGACTTTACGAAATTTATTGAAATTTTAGAAATATTAAGTGATTTCACGGTATTTCGAGGAATTTTATGGAATTTTAAAGGATTTTACGAAATTGCATGGAATTTTAAGAAATTTTCAGAGATTTAACGATATTTAATTTCCTATTTCATAGGATATTAAGTTATTTTAATGACATAAGGGATTTTAAGGAATTCGCGAGATTTCATTGGATTTTCAGGAATTTCAAGGGATTTCATAAGATTTCATGGAATTTTAAGTAATTTTATGAGATTTGATGATATTTTGGGAGATTATAAATAATTTTAAGCAACTTTCAGATATTTTATGAGATATTAAGTAATTTTAAGCACATTTACTTCCAGAAATTTTAAATAAGGATTTATTGGTGATATTATATTGGATTTTTATGAATTTTAAAGAATTTAACGAAATTTCATGGAATTTTGTGTAATTTTAAGAGGTATAATGAAACTTCATGTTATTTTGAACAATATTAAGTAATTTTAAGAAATATCAGTTGATTTTGCGAAATTTAAAGGAATTTCATAAGATTTCATAAGATTTTAAGTAATTTTTTGAGTTATAATGATAGGTTATGGAATTTTAAGGAATTTTATGGAACCACAAGGAATATCAAAGATTTTATTGAATTTGATATTTATGGATATTTATTTCCAGGAATTTTAAAGGATTTGGTGAGATTATATTGGATTTTCAAGAATTTTCAATAATTCAACGGAATTTCATAGAATTTTGTGTAATTTTAAGATGTATAATGAGACTACATGGGATTTTGAGTATAAGTAATTTTAAGAAATATCAATCTATTTTACGAAATTTGAAGGAATTTCATAGGATTTCATAGGATTTTTAGTAATTTTAAGGGTTATAGCGATAGGTTGTGGAATTGTGAGGAATTTTATGGAACATCAAAGAATATCAAGGAATATCAAGTGATTTTATGAAATCAAAAGGAATTTCATCAGATTTTTAAGGATTTTAAAGGCTTTTTAAGATATTGTATGGGAGTTTTAAGTAATTTTAAAGACTTTTAAGGGATTCAAGGGATTTTACAGAATTTCGTGGAATTTTAAATACTTGTAAGATATTTAACGGAATATTAACTTATTTTTAAGACTTTAAATGTATTTTATGAGGTTTCATTGAATTTTCAGGAATTTTAAGTGATATTTCATGACAGTTCATGGGATTTTAAATTATTTTAAGGGATTTTACGATATTTTATATTTTAGTAATTTTAAGAACTTTTAAGGAATTCAAGGGATTTTAAAAAAATTTAAGTGAATTTTTACGAATTTTTTAGAGAGATTTAATCAGATTTCATGGAATTTTGATATAATTTTAAGAAATATCAAGTGAATTTACGAAATTTAAAGGAATTTTACCAAATTTTGAAAGATAATAAAGGCATTTTAAGAAATTTTATGAAACTTATGGAGATTGCTGAAATTAGATAATTATACAAGATTTTATATTTCAAGAATGAAAACTTCTCAATTATTTTTTCTACCAGCAAAAGGTGTGCAAAAACGAGAAATTAATCTAATTAAAATAATCTAATTAAATTAATGAGATATCTAACTAAATTAATTAAATATCTAATTAAATTAATCATAATTTCTAGTGAGAGGAAAAAATTCATGAGTCGAAAAAATTCATGAAAAACTTCAAAAGAAGGAAATAATTCTCAAAGAAACTTTAATTTTCACATTTTTATAAATGAGACCGATAAAAAATCAAAATTCAAAGAATTGAATAATGTGTGCGATCTCCATTTCTCTTGATAAATATTCAGATCGGATATATGTTATTAGTTATAAGATTCAAGGTGTTTCCAAGCTGATTCAAAATCTGGAAATGCAGTGAAATCTAGGGATAAGATTTGTTTCAGAGATTCTGTTTTCTGTGACGCCCTAAGTGATAGACAGAAGATTATTACCAAAGAAATTTAGCACCCGAGCAAAATGCACGTCTGGCTGACATGAATAGTATATTTTATGGGAGTGTTACTACTGAAAGACGACGCGACTAGAATCGAAATCTTCACTGAATATTAATCCTCTGATATATCACACCTTTTTCAAATAAAAGTCCTTCTGCTCTTATTTTCAACAGCTGTTTTCAATTATATAAATCAAACAGCAATTCTAGTTTTCTTTAGCAATAGTTTTCTTTAACAATAGTTTTCTTAACAATAGTTTTCTTATCAATTGTTTTCTTTTCATATTCTCACTTTCAAGTTTGATAACCATTTTCAAATTACTTAATGATTATCAAACCACTAATTTTCTCTCCTTTAAGAACGCCTTCACACTTGAACAATTGAGTAAGATCAATTAAAATAATTCATTCATCAGACGAAGATTGTATCTTTACTCCATATATTGACGTCAGGTGATCCAGTTTCTTACCATATTTTCCGCCTTACGAGACACTAGCCCCCCCCCCCAATCACTACCATGTAATGCTTTCATCATACATCAAAAATTCTGACCACCTATACTATATAAACCGAAATTTTCGCACCGAACGGCATCACTTGTTAGAAAGCAACTGAAGCAACCACAACAATGGCATTCAAGGTACGAAGAAGTGAAATGTGTTAATGAAAAAATTGTGCAACAAACAAGTGTTTCAAAAAGTTTTAAAGTGTCGTTAGTGCAACTAATACTTCCTCTTTTTCAACTGTGAACTATTTTAAAACATCCATTCGCTTCTAATAACAATAAAAGGATTATATAATTATAAAGGATTTTATATTTATAAAGGATTAAATATTTATAAAGAATTAAATATTTATAAAGAATTACATACTTATATAATCATAAATTATTCCCGTTGATAAAATTTACATACATCAAGCTTCAGATCCGGTTCTTAGTAAAAATAAATTGAAAAATCTAAGAGAATATAAAGTATCCATCAAGTCCTAGAAGTTCCAATTCTACTCCTAATTAAAGGAGTAATTTCATTCACTGAATTATAAGAATTGTAATTAAGAATTATTATATTATATTAAGAATTCTAAGAATCTGTTCCAATATCTAAAATCACAAAAATCTGATTTCAGTTCGTAGTCCTCGCTGCCCTCGTGGCTGTAGCCAACGCTGGAATCATAGCATCTCCTCTGGGATACGCCGCAGCCCCAGCTGTAGCCTACGCAGCAGCCCCAGTAGCTAAGGCAGTTGTTGCCAAGACGATCGACGCTGACTTCGACCCCCACCCCCAATACAGCTACGCTTATGATGTCCAGGACGGTCTAACCGGAGACTCCAAAGGACAGCACGAAATCCGCGAAGGGGACCTTGTCCACGGCAGCTACAACCTCCTCGAAGCTGACGGCACCCGCAGAATCGTCGACTACACCGCTGATCCCGTTAACGGATTCAACGCCGTTGTCCGCAAGGAACCAGCTGACGTAGCTGTCAAGGCCGTCGCTGCCGCCCCAGTTGTCAAGGCCGTCCATGCTGCCCCAGCTGTCTACTCTGCCCCAGTTGCCACCTACGCCGCTGCCCCCGCATACGGCAAAGTTGTTGCCCCAGTTGCTGCCTACGCTGCACCTTTGGCTCATGCCAAATTCGCCGCCCCTCTTTCCTATGCCGCCCCCGCTTACTACCACTAGATCCTTGATGTACATTATTTATTAAATAAATTCTTGGAAAATATATCTACTATTGCTTTATTCTTTATTCTTTATTGGGTTGAAGTTTCAGACGTCTAGTCTGATGAATTTTTTTATAATAATTTAATATTTTTTTTTATTTTTTTTTTACATTTACTGGATTTAAGAAATTTTTGGAATTCTTTAAATTTCTATGATAAGAATTAAAATAACTTTATATTCTTTAACATAGATTAATATTGGAAATTTTATCGAATTCCATGAAATCCTTAAAAATTTTACAAAATCTTATAAAAGTTAGAAAAATCTCCTGAAACCCCTTAAAATTTTACGAAAACCTTCGAAATCCTTGTAAATTCTAAAAAATCTTTTAAAAATCATAAAAATCTGTTGAAATCCCTAAATAAAATTCCTTGACAAATTTTAAAATCCTTTAAATCCCCATAAAATAGTTTAGAAATCATAAAAATCTAATGAAAATTGTTCAAATTTGTGAAATTCTTGAAATTCCATGATAACATTTAAAATACCTTAAAATTCTCAGAAATCTTTTAAAATTTCGAAATTCCTTGAAATTCAACAAAAAAATTTAAAATCCCTTGAATTCTTTGAAAATTTATAAAATTCCATGAAAAAAATTTTAATTCTCCTCAAATTCTTAAAAACTGTTTAAAATTTCGAAATTCTTTGAAATTCCACAAAAAGGTTTTAAATCCCTTAAAATACCAGAAACCTTTTTAAATCTCTTAAAATTTCATGAAAAAATTCGAAATTGTTTAAAATTGGTGAAAAATCTCTTAAAATTCTCATAAATTCTTTGAAATTTTATGATAACAATTGTAATACCTTTATATCCTTTAACATACATTAATATTAGAAATTTCATCGAATTCCATGAAATCCTTAAAAATTTTACAAAATCTTGTAAAAATTAGAAAAATCTCCTGAAAATCCATTAAAATTTTACGAAAACCTTCGAAATCTTTGTAAATTCTACAAAATATTTTTAAAATCATTAAAACCCCTTGAATTCTCTTAAAATTCTTGAAATTCCATGATAATATTTAAAATATCCTTAAAATTCTCAGAAACATTTTAAAATTTCGAAATTCCTCGGAATTCCACAATAAGATTTAAAATCCCTTGAATTTAAATTTAAAATCCCTTGAATTCAGGGTCGTGCGCAGGAATTCATGTTGGAATTTAAAATTTCGAAATTCCACGACGAAACTTAAAATCCCAGAAACATTTTTAAATCTTTTAAAATTTCACGAAAAAATTCGAAATTAATTAAAATTTGTGAAAGTCTCTTAAAATTCCCAAAAACTGTTTGAAATTCCGGGATTTCTGGGATTTTAAACCTTTTTGTGGAATTTTGAGGAATTTCGAAATTTTAAAAGGTTTTTGAGAATTTTAAGGGGTTTTAAATTTTTTCCTGGAATTTTAAGAATTTTCAGAGAATTCAAGGAATTTTAAGGGCATGCTCTGCGGAGACCACGTTACCAAACAATCAAGGGATTTTAAGGGATTTTAAATCTTATTGTGGAATTTCAAAGAATTTCGAAATTTTAAAAGGTTTTTTGAAAATTTTAAGAGATTTTAAATTATATCATGGAATTTCAAAAATTTTTAGAGATTCAAGGAATTTTGATGATTTTAAAAATATTTTGTAGAATTTAAAAGGATTTCGAAGGTTTTCGTAAAATTTTAAGGTTTTTCAGAAGATTTTTCTAATTTTTATAAGTTTTTGTAAAATTTTTTGCTTCCTCATAGAGGAAGCTTTGTAGTGGTGACAAAATCCAATTTCCTAAAAAAGGTTTGTTTCAACATCTATCATAATGTCCTGAAAAATTGTCCGGATGTGTGTGTGTGTGTGTGTGTGTGTGTGTGTGTGTGTGTGTGTGTGTGTGTGTGTGTGTGTGTGTGTGTGTGTGTGTGTGT